>LPNX010518693.1:4743-19718 GCA_001517045.1 Pseudotsuga menziesii
GGAAAATCTACAGGACCATCCAGATGTAGGGAAGATTCAGGAAACCATCAAGCTGCACCAGGATGAGCTAGATGCAGTCCGAATAGAAATCAAGACGCTGCCACCTATGCAGAAGATGGCTAAAGTAAAACGCAGCAAGGAACTTCAACAGGAAATCGAGTCTTGCAGGACGAAGGTGACGATGCTGGAAAGTGCATTACAGCCCCTGGTTGATGAAGCCTTAGAATTGACCAATGCTGCGGAAAGCCAGCTCAAAATTTTGAAGACATATGACAATTTTGCGCAGGAAAAGGCTGACACAGACTCTTCTTCAGTATTACAGGAGATGGTGGACAAGGAGAAAGCCGTTGATGAGATACTGCATAATCTCACCAGTCGCTTCCAGACCCTCGCACAGAAGATTCGCCCACCAGAGAAGATGAAGAGTGTCCCGAGACAGGCCACTAGTGAGTCTTAGGGGCCTATTGGGGCGCATACTCCATGTTGCGTAACTCTGCGGTTATTTAGGAAATTTTTAAGCGCAGCTATGGGTCAAAATAGTCTTAGGGGTGTCAGGGTAAGTCAAAACCCTCCCTTTTTGTAATAAACCCGTGGTTTAAATTCAGGGTTTAGGGTTTTGTGGGTGCCCATGGTTTAAGACCATGGTTTTGTAAAACTGCGCAGTATAAATAAGCGCTTATGTAAAATGGATAGGTTAGGCTTTTTGATGTAAAGAAAGATAAGGCGAAGTAAGGTTGGTTTTTGTAAGGAAAGGAGAAGTCCCAGCTGTGTGCGTGGACGACCTCTGCAGCTGTGTGCGCAGAGGGTTTTTGTAAGGAAGGAAGAAAGATCTGCAGCTGTGTGCGCAGAAGCCTGCTGCTGTGTGCGCGGCTATTAAGAACTGAAGGAATCTGCAGCTGAGTGCGCAGATAAACTGTGGTTTTGAGGAAAGAGGAATAAAACGCAGTTTGTGGATGTAGCCCCTACACTGGGGGTGAACCACGTTATATTTGGTGTTGTGGTTTTATTGTGTTGTTCCTGCTTCTGTTATTTTCATGCATTAAACTGAATACATCTGATAATATAAGATATCTACTAGTAATAAGCTTCGCTGTGAATTCCCCGTAGTGGGTTATGCAAGTTTAGTTTGTTTATTATGCTGCGAAGTTATATGTGAATGAATGATAAGTTAACAAGAAGTTGATTAATAATTGTTTTGAAAGGCTAAGGTATAGTAATACCCCTCTCTGCATGCAGAAACCCGATTCTGAGGCACCCCATTGCTGTTTCGGGTGAGACTGCAACCTGCGCGCAGGTTGTTGCCGAAAGGGCCAACACGGTGGGTCTTTTGTTGGTGCGACGTATAAGCGTTAACTCGGGTCTGCCCTATTGCCCAACAAATTGGTTCCGTTGCCGGTTGAACTCAGTACCTGCTCACGAGGGGTTTACCTTGTACCACAAGGGCTATGTTCTGGAGGCCCTCGGTGAAGGACATCAGTGATTGGTTCGCTGAGATCTGTTTGCAATTCGCGCAGCAAGAATATACGAACCCGTGTTGAAGCGCAAGTGACTTTTTACAATGGTATGTTTTTTGTGATACTTATGAAATTTTCTTTGGTCGTTTCCATATAGAGTTGCACAAGTGGTTGTCTAGGTTAACAGAAAGAAGGACTAACTTTCAAACTCAACGGATTCCTGCGTGGACCCCCGCAAGGGTCAACCTTGTGCAAAACGTGAATAACGAGGTATCTCGCGCTGTCGATTTCTGGACGACGCGCACGATGGAGACCTTTGTGACAGAGTTTTCCATTGATACAAGCACTTCTTTCAGTGAAGCTGAACGACAGTTCTTTAAAGGGCCCCGTGGTAAGTTTTTAAATTCCTTAAGCTTAAAGATTAAAATACTATTGGTTGAAAAGAGCATCTTATTATTTGAGTCAGACTGCTAGTAATAACATATGTTTACAAGTGAAAATACCTTCGACGCGCAAAGTGGGTTGTCCCGAAGTGAGCAACGGTACAAAAGAAATTTTGAATCCTACTTGTCAGGACAGACCACCGCACTTCCCCATGACAGCCCTTCACAATCCGACCCCGAAGGACACCCTCCTGTTACACCCCAGCGTCGCTTTGTTACCCCTAAAGTTCGGCCGCAGTGTGTCCGTCAACCAAGTCCAAGTATACCGTCCAGAGGTCAACCTAACCCCGTAAACCCCCCCCCCCGTCAACGGCCTGCCCTCCTCCTCACCCTCCCAAATCCAACATGGCCCACCTAGCTGATGATATTAAGCTTCCCATTTTCAAAGGCATGGGATGAGAAGACCCAGAACAGTTCTGGTTTTTGGGTGAGGCCGTCTGGAACGCGAAGAGTATTACCGACCTGGATATGAGAACTAAACAGCTTATTACTTCCTTTCGCGACCGGGATTTGACCTGGTTCATGAAATTCTCCAGTAATCAGTACCCCAATTTGGATGAAATCAAGGCCGCCCTCATTAAGAAATTTAAGAAACCGAAATCAGAATCACAGAGCATCACTGAACTCAAAGAGATTCAACAACGACGCGGAGAATCCGTGTGGGACTTTGACCAGAGATTCAAAGTCTTATTAGACCAAGTAAGCTTTACTATTAGTCCTACGCAGCACAAGGAATGGTTTATTGCTGCGTTACTGCCGCATATCAGAACGCCGCTCATGCAACAGAAGGTTGCTGACCAGCAAGAG
The DNA here is from genome assembly GCA_001517045.1 of Pseudotsuga menziesii. Lineage (NCBI taxonomy): Eukaryota > Viridiplantae > Streptophyta > Pinopsida > Pinales > Pinaceae > Pseudotsuga > Pseudotsuga menziesii. The sequence continues at coordinate 7,448 of LPNX010518693.1, forward strand.
GCTCTGGAAATCGCAATGAAGCTAGAAACCACTCCCGTCGGAGACAATTCTGCTCTTGCTCAAATCCAAGCACAATTGGCAACAATGGCCCTGGAACTTCGTGACATGAAGAAAGCTAAAACCAGTCGAGAGGAGGTCTGGTGTACGCAATGTCGGTCCGAGGGTCACGATAGGGACCAGTGCCCCATGGTCAGAACTTATCTTACCACAGGCATGCCCACCCAATTCAATGTCGGTGTGATATATTGTGAGATTTGCCGCACCCCTGGCCAGCATCGCCCTGAGCACTGCCCTCTTCTCCAGAGATAAGTCCCATTTCCCAAAAACCCCTACTGCCAGTTTTGTAAGTCTGTTGGCCATAACGAAGAAGAATGTCGCAGCTATGAGCTTATGCAAGAGCGCACCTCTGATGCTTACTGAGTCCACAATGAAAACCAGAATAATGATGGTTATGGATACCGAGGTGGCACCTCCGGCAGAGGTGCTTTTGGTGGTCGCAGCCGTGGTGGAATGACCGGTAGAGGTAGAGGCCAGGTTGTGTGTTACAATTGTAACCAAGCTGGTCATTTGGCCCGCGACTGTCGAAACCCCACTACGACATGTCGGTATTGCCGTGCAGTAGATCACGTCATTGAATAGTGTCCTCAGCTCCTTGCAAAGATACAGGAAAATAGTCGTAGCCCTACCCCAAGTATTCAGTTGATTTCCATGGAGCAAAGACCTACTGCCCCAGCCCTCAATGTGGTCACCCGGAGTGGACCTACGACACATACTCAAGAATCGCCAAGACAACCTGCCACAATGAGTGCACAACAGGTCTGTAAAAAAGGCCCTGCCCTTGGTCCGGCGAAGGATACCACACCAGTCCCGGAGGTCCGGTGCGCTAATGTTGATGGCGCCGTAGACATATCTGCGTGGCAACACCAGCAGGCGTCGCAACTACAGGGGGCCTCGACGGATAAAGTAAGTACACTGTCTTCTTTCTTGCAGAGCTGTATGAAACTCTTGCACAATCAGAACGCTCTAAACGAGCTGCAAAAAGTTCTTGCTGTCACAGACCCTCAGAGAGGAATTGATCAATAGAAAACTGTTAGTCATGTCCGACGAACGGGAAGGGAAATGAGGTTGAATGTTCAGATAGGAGAATATGATATGACTAATGTCATCCTCGATCTGGGATCAGACGTCAATGTCCTCCCTAAGCAGACGTGGGGACAAATGGGAACGCCTTCCCTGGTTTGGTCACCTATACAGCTGCGACTCCCTAACCAGCAAAGGATTGTACCGCTAGGGAGACTTCTTAGTGTCCCAATCGACATTGATGGGGTCAGTACTCTGGCATATTTTGAATTTATTGAGATCATTGATGACAGCAACCCTTACCCAGCCCTGCTGGGAATTGAGTGGGCCATGGCCAATGCTGCAATCATCAACCTTAAAAGGTGGCAGATGACCTTCGAAGGAAATGGCCTGCGCGTTATTATACCCCTGGATCCATCCCAAGGAGAGAGATATACAGAACCACTCAGAGATGAAGGGGAGCAGGATACTTTAGACCACATCTATAACATCACAGCCACGGATGCAGATTATGTCGAACCTAATGCTGATGGTGTAATGGATTGGCAATGTGATAGCTCCTGCATGTCTGATTCAGACAATGGTCTGGAGAATTGGCAGCAACGACTGTACGAGCTACATGGCCATAGGTGCGCACAGATCAGTCAGTGTCTTCGATGCCTCAAAGCACAGCCTCGAGAACTGCCTGCACAGGTCGGGATGACAGACCTTGGAAACACTATTCTGCGGATGCCAGACCAAGTACCTCAGTCTTAGAACATCCAGCATCTGGAAATAAAAATAGACGCTACCACAGCATGGGGGGCCGACCCTACAAAAATTCAGCTCCGACGGAGAACCTACCAGAAAGTCGCGCGCACCACATCTATAAGACAAGCTCACGACGTGCGAAGTAAGTTTCAGGGGCAGAGCCAAGACGCTCGCACCTCAAATTTAATCATCCTATCGCAGATATTACCGGGTTGGGTCGAAGCGCACTATTGGGCCGAAGTTTCTTATCGCCCTGAGGCTGTGACCATGCTTCTGCCGCAGACCGAAAATGTTTCGAGGCCCAAAATTCGACCGTTGGGAGGTAGCCAGTTTGGCGGCGGCGGGATTTTAAGTGCTTTAAATGACTGTAATAAGACCGGTACCGGCAATTACGTCCCGCAAGGACAAGATTTTCATCTGATTTGGTGCCTTCAATGCACTGTCCTCCCCGATTTGATTGCTAGTGTGTATAAGAAGATGCCTAAGATAGGAAAAATCACATCCTGCATTCCTTTAAGCTTTGTGAGTGAACCCATGACCACTGAATGTGAGATTGACGACTTGGTCCAAGAATTCGAGCAAGAGGGTCTGATCACCTGCTCTACTCGGCCGCCTGCCATAGCTCACTGTGAATCCACTCCCCCAGCACCACCACGGCCGATGCAGACACGGTCTGCCAGGAAAAAGTCTAGAACTGAAATTCGCACCAAGCGCAACCAAGACCGACCGCAGCAAACAGGGAAAACATCAGCAGCTCATCCCATGGAGCCCTCTGGTTCTGCCCAGGCCCCGGCCAGGGGAAGGGAGAATATTCTGCCACCACGACCACCATACTTACCACCTGTTCTCCCAGGCACCGCGCTACCCTGGAGGACAAAGCATTTTACATTAGCCACACCTTCATTACCATCAGGAGTGCAGCTGATTGGCAGTATGACAGGGAAGATTGATCGGCTTAAGTATAGCGATCATGACACCAATGACTATGGAAAGTTCCCACAGTTTGACCCAGCCGAATGCTTTCACCGCGTTAGGTACCCCGACCATGAGGTCACACTACTGGAAGTGCAAACATGGGCTACGGGTTTGGACAAAGCTGGCCTACTCAAGCTATTCAACATTCCCCATTTTGGACGCGGTATACATGTGACTGTAGTGGCCAAGCAGTTACTAGCCTTGGTGCATGACGGCTATTTATGGATAGGGGACCAACAAGTTCCTATCGACGCCGCCCTTATCCATAGGATCACAGGATTACCCATGGCAGGACCAGATCCGGGAACCGAGTTTCCATCCAAACATGACGACACAAAGCTCGCGCAAACCATGAAGGAGCGGTTTGGCCTGACAAAAGGGAAACGAGGGTATCATACTTTCGCGATTCGGGAACAGCCCATTTGGTTTGCAGCTGAACTCTTAGCCTGCAAACTTATAAGGAAATGCAGGCCAACTAAAGTACCTACCCCGGTTATCAGGATTGCTATGAACTGCGCCGAGGGGTATACTTATAATTGGGCTGGCTATCTTGCGAAGGAGTTTTTGGAGGATGCCCGCGATGCGCAAGAAAAAGGTAGACCTTTTCATTATTCGTGGCTTATAATCCTTATTGCATTAGTTGGATGGAAAGAACCCACTGAAGCTCAGTTTGCCGAAATAAACCCCGGCACACCGGGAGCAGCAAGGTATGCCTCCCTTTGGGTATCCACAGATAAGGAAACTCAATAGATGACGAACACTGTGTTCGTATTCTATGCTATGAGCCTTCACTATGAGATAGTGCGAACACCTCTCCTTACCAACGAAGTGTTCTCTCAGTACGAGGGGATCGCGCACTTTAGCGCCGACATGCATCATGTTTTCATTCAAGCTCGTGCAGATCCTCAACGGCAATGTTTCAAATTACCATATGTAGTCACCGAACTAGATATCCAGCGGATCGTTCAGCAATGGCCCGCTGAATGGCTGAAAGATTTAAGAAAAAAAACCCTCTATTCCGGTTCCTCCAGCTACCAATATTGGCGCAGGTACTAGTTAGGCGCAGCAGCAAAGCCCGTTGGAAGATAGCGAAGACCCAAGTGATTCACAGATAAATGATAACGACCAGGGTGGTGATAGTGAACAGGATGAGCAGGATGAACAGGATGAGGAGTCGGTCAAGACCATAACAGATCCTACCCCACCGACGAAGCGCAAGTCACCAGAAGTAGCCGAGGTAACCAAGCCGCAGCCTCGCAAAAAGGTAAAGGCATCAAAGGATAAAGATATCGAGGAGGAAGCCACTGTCACGATGGGTGCACTGGAGCATGCTCTCGAACAATCTACGTCGGCGCTTACTAAAAAATGGTCTGAATTCGTGGAGCTACATCTTGCCAGCCTCGTAGGTCTCACAACCAGGGTATCAGAGTTAAAAGAGCTAATCGCAAAATCAGCACCCAGTACTGCGGCAAGCAGCACTATGGCACCCCCGCAGCAGGACAGTAGGCAATGGCCACTTAGGGATCCCCAGGGACAGGTATCAAGTGCAACTCTGATGCAGCCTGACATCGATTCTCGACCCCCGACAAATATAACTGCGGAGCTTGATTATACAAAGATACCTATGTCAGAGTTGCACCTCCGACAGCTCGCGATTACAAAAGAGATCCATACCCGAACTCAAGTGTCACAAATCCAACTGGAAGAATCCATCAAGCAAAACAAAACTTTCACCGCACGCCTACAAGAGATCGCACAACAGAAAAAGAGGCCGAGCAGACAACAACTACGCTACTGCAAGCATGGGATGAGGCATGTCAGAGTCTGTCTGACTCCGACATACAGGAAACAGAGGAACCAAAGCAGAAGATTGCTAAGATGAAAGACTATGCCCAGCAGTCCCACAGTGAATTGGAACGGATGAAGATAGAACATCAACAACAGATTGCAGAACTTCAACTGCGCATCCCCCCTGAGACTCCTCCAGAGTTCCGAGAACAGTGCCAGCAGGATATCAAGGCTTCAGCAACAAAAATATCAGACAACATGGCTAGTGTCGCAAAACTAATGGAAGACAGCATTGAAGCATGGGCAAATCTACAGGACCATCCAGATGTAGGGAAGATTCAGGAAACCATCAAGTTGCGCCAGGATGAGCTAGATGCAGTCCGAATAGAAATCAAGACGCTGCCACCTATCCAGAAGATGGCTAAAGTAAAACGCAGCAAGGAACTTCAACAGGAAATCGAGTCTTGTAGGACGAAGGTGACGATGCTGGAAAGTGCGTTACAGCCCCTGGTTGATGAAGCCTTAGAATTGACCAATGCTGCGGAAAGCGAGCTCAAAATTTTGAAGACATATGACAATTTTGCGCAGGAAAAGGCTGACACAGACTCTTCTTCAGTATTACAGGAGATGGTGGAAAAGGAGAAAGCCGCTGATGAGATACTGCATAATCTCACCAGTCGCTTCCAGACCCTCGCACAGAAGATTCGCCCACCAGAGAAGATGAAGAGTGTCCCGGGACGGGCCACTAGTGAGTCTTAGGGGCCTGTTGGGGCGCATACTCCATGTTGGGTAACTCCGCAGTTATTTAGGAAATTTTTAAGCGCAGCTATGGGTCAAAATAGTCTTAGGGGTGTCAGGGTAAGTCAAAACCCTCCCTTTTTGTAATAAACCCGTGGTTTAAATTCAGGGTTTAGGGTTTTGTGGGTGCCCATGGTTTAAGACCATGGTTTTGTAAAACTGTGCAGTATAAATAAGCGCTTATGTAAAATGGATAGGTTAGGATTTTTGATGTACAGAAAGATAAGGCGAAGTAAGGTTGGTTTTTGTAAGGAAAGGACAAGTCCCAGCTGTGTGCGTGGACGACCTCTGCAGCTGTGTGCGCAGAGGGTTTTTGTAAGGAAGGAAGAAAGATCTGCAGCTGTGTGCGCAGAAGCCTGCTGCTGTGTGCGTGGCTGTTAAGAACTGAAGGAATCTGCAGCTGAGTGCGCAGATAAACTGTGGTTTTGAGGAAAGAGGAATAAAACGCAGTTTGTGGACGTAGCCCCTACACTGGGGGTGAACCACGTTATATTTGGTGTTGTGCGTTTATTGTGTTGTTCCTGCTTCTGTTATTTTCATGCATTAAACTGAATACATCTGATAATATAAGATCTCTGCTAGTAATAAGCTTCGCTGTGAATTCCCCGTAGTGGGTTATGCAAGTTTAGTTTGTTTATTATGCTGCGAAGTTATATGTGAATGAATGATAAGTTAACAAGAAGTTGATTAATAATTGTTTTGAAAGGCTAAGGTACAGTAATACCCCTCTCTGCATGCAGAAACCTGATTCTACGGCACCCCATTGCCGTTTCGGGTGAGACTGCAACCTGCGCGCAGGTTGTTGCCGAAAGGGCCAACACGGTGGGTCTTTTGTTGGTGCGACGTATAAGCGTTAACTCGGGTCTGCCCTATTGCCCAACAAATTGGTTCCGTTGCCGGTTGAACTCAGTACCTGCTCACGAGGGGTTTACCTTGTACCACAAGGGCTATGTTCTGGAGGCCCTCGGTGAAGGACATCAGTGATTGGTTCGCTGAGATCTGTTTGCAATTCGCGCAGCAAGAAAATACGAACCCGTGTCGAAGCGCAAGTGACTTTTTACAACGGTATGTTTTTTGTGATACTTATGAAATTTTCTTTGGTCGTTTCCATATAGAGTTGCACCAGTGGTTGTCTAGGTTAACAGAAAGAAGGATGAACTTTCAAACTCAACGGATTCCTGCGTGGACCCCCGCAAGGGTCAACCTTGTGCAAAACGTGAATAACGAGGTATCTCGCGCTGTCGATTTCTGGACGATGCGCATGATGGAGACCTTTGTGACAGAGTTTGCCATTGATATAAGCACTTCTTTCAGTGAAGCTGAACGGTAGTTCTTTAAAGGGCCCCGTGGTAAGTTTTTAAATTCCTTAAGCTTAAAGATTAAAATACTATTGGTTGAAAAGAGCATCTTATTATTTGAGTCAGACTGCTAGTACTAACATATGTTTACAAGTGAAAATACCTTCGACGCGCAAAGTGGGTTGTCCCGAAGTGAGCAACGGTACAAAAGAAATTTTGAATCCTACTCGTCAGGACAGACCACCGCACTTCCCCCTGACAGCCCTTCACAATCCGACCCCGAAGGACACCCTCCTGTTACACCCCAGCGTCGCTTTGTTACCCCTAAAGTTCAGCCGCAGTGTGTCCGGCAACCAAGTCCAAGTATACTGTCCAGAGGTCAACCTAACCCCGTAAACCCCCCCCGTCAACAGCCTGCCCTCCTCCTCACCCTCCCAAACCCAACATGGCCCACCTAGCTGATGATATTAAGCTTCCCATTTTCAAAGGCACGGGATCAGAAGACCCAGAACAGTTCTGGTTTTTGTGTGAGGCCGTCTGGAACGCGAAGAGTATTACCGACTTGGATATGAGAACTACACAGCTTATTACTTCCTTTCGCGACTGGGCTTTGACCTGGTTCATGAAATTATCCAGTAATCAGCACCCCAATTTGGATGAAATCAAGGTGGCCCTCATTAAGGAATTTAAGAAACCGAAATCAGAATCACAGAGCATCACTAAACTCAAAGAGATTCAACAACGGTGCGGAGAATCCGTGTGGGACTTTGACCAGAGATTCAAAGTCTTATTAGACCAAGTAAGCTTTACTATTAGTCCTACACAGCACAAGGAATGGTTTATTGCTGCGTTACTGCCGCATATCAGAACGCCGCTCATGCAACAAAAGGTTGCTGACCAGCAAGAGGCTCTGGAAATCGCAATGAAGCTAGAAACCGCTCCCGTCGGAGACAATTCTGGTCTTGCTCAAATCCAAGCACAATTGGCAGCAATGGCCCTGGAACTTCGTGACATGAAGAAAGCTAAAACCAGTCGAGAGGAGGTCTGGTGTACGCAATGTCGGTCCGAGGGTCACGAGAGGGACCAGTGCCCCATGGTCAGAACTTATCTTACCATGGGCACGCCCACCCAATTCAATGCCGGTGTGATATATTGTGAGATTTGCCGCACCCCTGGCCAGCATCGCCCTGAGCACTGCCCTCTTCTCCAGAGATATGTCCCAGTTCCCAAAAACCCCTACTGCCAGTTTTGTAAGTCTGTTGGCCATAACGAAGAAGAATGTCGCAGCTATGACCTTATGCGAGAGCGCACCTCTGATGCTTACCGAGTCCACAATGAAAACCAGAATAATGATGGTTATGGATACCGAGGTGGAACCTCCGGCAGAGGTGCTTTTGGTGGTCGCAGCCGTGGTGGAATGACCGGTAGAGGTAGAGGCCAGGTTGTGTGTTACAATTGTAACCAAGCTGGTCATTTGGCCTGCGACTGTCGAAACCCCACTACGACATGTCGGTATTGCCGCGCAGTAGATCACGTCATTGAACAGTGTCCTCAGCTCCTTGCAAAGATACAGGAAAATAGCCGTAGCCCTACCCCAAGTATTCAGTTGATTTCCGTGGAGCAAAGACCTGCCCCAGCCCTCAATGTGGTCACCCGGAGTGGACCTACGACACATACTCAAGAATCGCCAAGACAACCTGCCACAATGAGTGCACAACAGGTCTGTAAAAAGGGCCCTGGCCTTGGTCCGGTGAAGGATACCACACCAGTCCCGGAGGTCCGGTGCACTAATGTTGATGGCGCCATAGACATATCTACGCGGCAGCACCAGCAGGCGTCGCAGCTACAGGGGGCCTCGACGGATAAAGTAAGTACACTGTCTTCTTTCTTGCAGAGCTGTATGAAACTCTTACGCAATCAGAACGCTCTAAACGAGCTGCAAAAAGTTCTTGCTGTCACAGACCCTCAGAGAGGAATTGATCAGTAGAAAACTGTTAGTCGTGTCCGACGAACGGGAAGGGAAATGAGGTTGAATGTTCAGATAGGAGAATATGATATGACTGATGTCATCCTCGATCTGGGATCAGACGTCAACGTCCTCCCTAAGCAGATGTGGGGACAAATGGGAATGCCTTCCCTGGTTTGGTCACCTATACAGCTGCGACTAGCTAACTAGCAAAGGATTGTACCGCTAGGGAGACTTCTTAGTGTCCCAATCGACATTGATGGGGTCAGTACTCTGGCAGATTTTGAAGTTATTGAGATCATTGATGACAGCAACCCTTCCCCAGCCCTGCTGGGAATTGAGTGGGCCATGGCCAATGCTGCAATCATCAACCTTAAAAGGCGGCAGATGACCTTCGAAGGAAATGGCCTGCGCGTTATTATACCCCTGGATCCATCCCAAGGAGAGAGATATACAGAACCACTCAGAGATGAAGGGGAGCAGGATACTTTAGACCACATCTATAACATCACAGCCACAGATGCAGATTATGTCGAACCTAATGCTGATGGTGTAATTAATTGGCAATGTGATAGCTCCTGCATGTCTGATTCAGACGATGGTCTGGAGAATTGGCAACAACGACTGTACGAGCTACATGGCCATAGGTGCGCACAGATCACTCAGTCTCTTCGATGCCTCAGAGCACAGCCTCGAGAACTGCCTGCACAGGTCGGGATGACAGACCTTGGAAACACTATTCTGCGGATGCCAGACCAAGTACCTCAGTCTCAGAACATCCAGCATCTAGAAATAACAATAGACGCTACCACAGCATGGGGGGCCGACCCTACAAAAAGTCAGCTCCGACGGAGAACCTACCAGAAATTCGCGCGCACCACATCTATAAGACAAGCTCACGACGTGCGAAGTAAGTTTCAGGGGCAGAGCCAAGACGCTCGCACCTCAAATTTAATCATCCTATCGCAGATATTACCGGGTTGGGTCGAAGCGCACTATTGGGCCGAAGTTTCTTATCGCCCCGAGGCTGTGACCATGCTTCTGCCGCAGACCGAAAATGTTTTGAGGCCCAAAATTCGACCGTTGGGAGGTAGCCAGTTTGGCGGCGGCGGGATTTTAAGTGCTTTAAATGACTGTACTAAGACCGGTACCGGCAATTACGTCCCGCAAGGACAAGATTTTCATCCGATTTGGTGCCTTCAATGCACTGTCCTCCCCGATTTGATTGCTAGTGTGTATAAGAAGATGCCTAAGATAGGAAAAATCACATCCTGCATTCCTTTAAGCTTTGTGAGTGAACCCATGACCACTGAACGTGAGATTGACGACTTGGTCCGAGAATTCGAGCAAGAGGGTCTGATCACCTGCTCTACTTGGCCGCCTACCATAGCTACTGTGAAGCCACTCCCCCAGCACCACCACGGCCGATGCAGACACGGTCTGCCAGGAAAAAGTCTAGAACTGAAATTCGCACCAAGCGCAACCAAGACCGACCGCAGCAAACAGGGCAAACATCAGCAGCTCATCCCATGGAGCCCTCTGGTTTCGCCCAGGCCCCGGCCAGGGGAAGGGAGAATATTCCGCCACCACGACCACCATAGTTACCACCTGTTCGCCCAGGCACCGCGCTACCCCGGCGGACAAAGCAGTTTACATTAGCCACACCTTCATTACCATCAGGAGTGCAGCTAATTGGCAGTATGACAGGGAAGATTGATCGGCTTAAGTATAGCGATCATGACACCAATGACTATGGCAAGTTCCCACAGTTTGACCCAGCCGAATACTTGCACCGCGTCAGGTACCCCGACCATGAGGTCACACTACTGGAAGTGCAAACATGGGCTGCGGGTTTGGACAAAGCTGGCCTACTCAAGCTATTCAACATTCCCCATTTTCGACGCGGTATACATGTGACTGTAGTGTCCAAGCAGTTACTAGCCTTGGTGCATGACGGATATTTATGGATAGGGGACCAACAAGTTCCTATCGACGCCGCCCTTATCCATAGGATCACAAGATTACCCATGGCAGGACCAGATCCGGGAACCAAGTTTCCGTCCAAACATGACAACACAAAGCTCGCGCAAACCATGAAGGAGTGGTTTGGCCTGACAAAAGGGAAACGAGGGTATCATACTTCCACGATTCGGGAACAGCCCATTTTGTTTGCAGCTGAACTCTTAGCCTGCAAACTTATAAGGAAATGCAGGCCAACTGAAGTACCTGCCCCGGTTATCAGGATTGCTATGAACTGCGCCGAGGGGTATACTTATAATTGGGCTGGCTATCTTGCGAAGGAGTTTTTGGAGGATGCCCGCGATGCGCAAGAAAAAGGTAGAACTTTTCATTATTCGTGGCTTATAATCCTTATTGCATTAGTTCGATGGAAAGAACCCACTGAAGCTCAGTTTGCCAAAATAAACCCCGGCACACCGGGAGCAGCAAGGTATGCCTCCCTTTGGGTATCCACAGATAAGGAAACTCAACAGATGACGAACACTGTGTTCGTATTCTATGCTATGAGCCTTCACTATGAGATAGTGCGAACACCTCGCCTTACCAACGAAGTGTTCTCTCAGTACGAGGGGATCGCGCACTTTAGCGTCGACATGCATCATGTTTTCATTCAAGCTCATGCAGATCCTCAACGGCAATGTTTCAAATTACCATATGAAGTCACCGAACTAGATATCCAGCGGATCGTTCAGCAATGGCCGGCTGAATGGCTGAAAGATTTAAGAAAAAAAACCCTCTATTCCGGTTCCTCCAGCAACCAATATTGGCGCAGGTACTAGTCAGGCGCAACAGCAAAGCCCGTTGGAAGATAGCGAAGACCCAAGTAATTCACAGATAAATGATAACGACCAGGGTGGTGATAGTGAACAGGATGAGGAGTCGGTCAAGACCATAACAGATCGTACCCCACCGACGAAGCGCAAGTCACCAGAAGTAGCCGAGGTAACCAAGCCGCAGCCTCGCAAAAAGGTAAAGGCATCAAAGGATAAAGATATCGAGGAGGAAGCCACTGTCACGATGGGTGCACTGGAGCATGCTCTCAAACAATCTACGTCGGCGCTTACTAAAAAATGGTCTGAATTCGCGGAGCTACATCTTGCCAGCCTCGCAGGTCTCGCAACCAGGGTATCAGAGTTAAAAGAGCTAATCGCAAAATCAGCACCCAGTACTGCAGCAAGCAGCACTATGGCACACCCGCAGCAGGACAGTAGGCAATGGCCACTTAGGGATCCCCAGGGACAGGTATCAAGTGCAACTCTGATGCAGCCTGACATCGATTCTCGACCCCCGACAAATATAACTGCGGAGCTTGATTATACAAAGATACCTATGTCAGAGTTGCACCTCCGACAGCTCGCGATTACAAAAGAGATCCATACCCGAACTCAAGTGTCACAAATCCAACTAGAAGAATCTATCAAGCAAAACAAAACTTTCGCCGCACGCCTACAAGAGATCGCACAACAGAAGAAAGAGGCCGAGCAGACAACAACTACACTACTGCAAGCATTGGATGAGGCATGTCGGAGTCTGTCTGACTCCGACATACAGGAAACAGAGGAACCAAAGCAGAAGATTGCTAAGATGAAAGACTATG
>LPNX010518694.1:2802-69348 GCA_001517045.1 Pseudotsuga menziesii
TGGAGATTAATTGGATTGTAACTATTTATTGGTTGATGGAAGCAGGTAAAGGTTACAGATTCATTCGATACATTTATTGTTACAATCAAATAATGGTTCAAATGGAAATGTCAAAACCTTGGTCAATGAATTTTAATTTTTTTTTAAATTTTTTTTAACAAGCGTCGCTTAAGCGACGGTTCTACTTGTCGCTTAAGCGACGGTTAATGGTTATATCCGTCGCTTGTCCGACGGTTTTTCAAGCTTTTATGAAGTATTTTTTTTTTAAATATTAGCTAACCGTCGCTTTTCCGACGCCTTTTTTGGATCTCCGTCGCTTCTCCGACGGTTGTAGGTGTCGCATATCCGACGCCTTACGTTGATATTCGTCGCTTAAGCGACGGTTATGAAGGCTTTTTAAATTTTTTTTTTTTCTACCGTCTAAAATATTCTGTCGCTTAAGCGACACTTTACATTTAAGCGACGGTTACATAGGTGTCGCTTAAGCGACGGTTATTTAAGTGTCGGCTAACCGACGACAAGTTTCCGACGCTTAAAAAAAAATCAAAGTGTCGTACATGCGACAAAAAAGTGTCGAAAATACGACATGACGGCCATCGGATTTTTGGTCAAAATGTAGTAGTGAAGTCATCTTCATTAGAACCTCCTTTAGCATGTGCCATTTTTAAAATGTTAGAAATGGTCTCCAGAATCCAGATTTTGTTTCAAGACATCATCACAAAGATTTGTATCTTCCATTAATTATGTTAATCTAAGATTGTTTAACATTTAGCGGTTGTTTAAGCCATTGGTACAACAATTTGAAACACTAGGAACATCCATTGAAGGAAATAGTATAAAATATACAAAACAAATTCCAAGGAAAAATGCAAATGCAGAACATTTACATTTACCAACAAAAGAAATGCAAGCAGCCAAAGATTGAAACAGATTGGATGAAAGAAAGCACAAGAAACTTAAGTTCATAGAGCTATATTAATTAAAATGCTAACAACATATAACAAAAATATCACTCAAATTGGGGAAGATGCATATGGGAAGTTGGGAAAAGGGAGTTTGGTATTTTTGTAAGTACTTAGAGATGATACTTTCTACCTGGCATATTTAAGGAAATGTAAGTTGCGCAAGTAGCTATTTCATATTTATGATGGTCCTCACCCCCGATTGAACCTATCATCACATGGTATTTAAAGCTGCCCTCACATCATTATAAAAAGTTTAGGATGATGCAGAAAATATAGTGTAGGTAGTTCTTTAAAAAATATGTCATTGCTTGAGATAAATGAAACAGATTAATAGTTTGGAAAAAATATGCTTTGGTCTTTAAAGAATGGAGAGACACAAAATCTTAAACAATTGAGCCTCAGAGAAGCATTGCAGTTACCAATATTCCTGTTTTCCGTATTTTAGAAATCCAAATGGCCAACTTTTACTGTGAGAGTATATATGAAGCATATAGGGCCTATAAATTTTCCAATCACCTTATAAAAGATGGGATAAAAATGTGTTTCTTCCAAAGGGCCGAAGATAGCCTAATATAACTTTGGGAAACCATCCTCTTTTAGGTAAATTGGTGGAGTATCTTTATCATTCTAAAAATATCAACGATGGAAATATGACACATAATTGAAACATTTTACAGTTTTTTTGTTCTCGTATAATTTGTGTAACGACATAGAAATTTTTTAATCTAAAAGAGCCTCTGAAAATTGCGGTGAGTAAATTTTGATGAAGGTTCATTTTCCGCATGAAGTCTTCATAAAAAAAACATTTTGAAGAGGAAGGGTTCATCAAACAGGGTTAAAAAGATGAAATTGCTACTCTTTCTTTAATCTAGAAGATACTACCATTGTTTATGGAGGTACGCATTTTATAAGGAGGTTTTGTCATACATGGCCTTTTTACAACTATAATTATGACACAGTACTCTATGTTACACTGTATCCAGTGTAATGTAATATATGTTTCCGGATATTCTCAATAATTACTCCATTGTATAATCAACCAATGGAAAATAATTCCATATTGAAAATATAAAATAAATATTGAAGATGAATGAGATGAAAGATTACAAAGTGAGTGCCATATATATATATTACTATGGTAAAGGCACTTTGGATACCATCCATGAAAGGATGCGTCATTTTAGAATAGTTTACTAATAACTATTTATTAATTATTAATTATTAATATCAATATATATTAATATTAATAATTGATATCGATATTTGATATATATATATATATATATTTCCTTCAACTTCATGATGCTTTGTCCTCAAAGCATACTTTATAAAACTCAATTCTAATTTAAATATTGTAAGTATAAACCATGGGCTATTTCGTAAAACCATGGGTAATTTCATAAAACCATGGGTGGTTTTATGAATTATGTTTTTTAACTCTCCCCTTTTATTTATTTTCTTGATAAATTTTTTTTTATTGTTCATTTTTACCTATTGTTCTTGCTTCATATTTAGAGTGGAATTAATACTTCTTTAGTGAAATTCAAATGGTCAAGGCCAATTTTTGGTCAAAAACCAATTTTTACCACAGAAACTCTGAATATGGATGACTAAAAGCCACTGCGAGGTCAAAGACCTAAATTCAAGGAAACCTTGATCATTTTGGCTGTAAGCCGAAGATCAGCAGAAGCCCTAGGAAGGGTTGGATCTGATACCAATGTTACACCGTATTTGGTGTAATGTAATATTCATATCGAGATATTATCAATAATTACTCCATTGAATAATCAACCAATGGAAAATAATTCCATATTGAAAATATAAAATAAATATTGAAGATGAATGAGATGAAAGATTACAAAGGGAGTGCCATATATATATTAATGGTAAAGGCACCTTGGATACCATCCATGAAAGGATGCGTCATTTTAGAATAGTTTACTAATAACTATTTATTATCTGTAGCAAGACTTCTGTGGTGGCTAATTTCGGGAAGAATCGGAAAAACCACAGTATTCATAATTACATATCGATGTTTTGAATCCAAAACAGGATCCATCATTAGGACATATTGCCGAGTAATATGAAGAGCGTAAGATCTAAATATATAGTAATGGGATGTGGAGACAATTATGATGTGGAGACAAGACGAGGTTGGTTCTAGGATTTTAGGTTTTTAGGTGAGTTCTTGGATATTAATTAATTAAAACCCTAAATTCTCTATGGTTGAGACGATCATTTGTAGATTACAATTATTGTATTGAAATAAAAGTTGTTTATTTTTATTTTTAATTTTTTAATTTTCAATTTTATTCTTAATTTTTATTTTGTATTTTTAATTTTAGGTTAAAACCAATAATATGTTGATATATTAAGTATGTAATTGTAATAGTATTACATTAAAGTGTAGGTTTAGTTATTAGTCAAATAATAAAATGTAGTTAATGTTAGTTTCAAATTTAAACCTTAAATATTTCATAATTTTAATTTTAATTTTTAATTGTTAAAATTGTACTAAGGTTTAAGAATTTTAATTGTTGTAAATCAATATTTTAATCATGACAAAGGGTTACTAGTCTTAAGGTTTTAGAAGGTAAACCCCTTTCTGTACCTTCTAAAACCTTAAGACTGGTAACCCTTTGTCATGATTAAAATATTGATTTAGAACAATTAAAATTCTTAAACCTTACTACAATTTTAACAATTAAAAATTAAAATTAAAATTAAAATTATTAAATATTTGAGGTTTAAATTTGAAATTAACATTAACTACATTTTATTATTTGACTAATAACTAAACCTACACTTTAATATAACACTATTACAATTACATACTTAATATATCAACATATTATTGGTTTTAACCTAAAATTAAAAATTAAAAAAAATTGAAAATTAGAAAAAAAATTAAACAACTTTTATTTCAATACAATAATTGTAATCTACAAATGATCGTCTCAACCATAGACAATTTAGGGTTTTAATTAAGTATATTAATTAATATCCAAGAAATCACCTAAAAACCTAAAATCCTAGAACCGACCTCATCTTGTCTCCACATCCCATTACTATATATTTAGATCCTATGCTCTTCATATTATTCGGCAATATGTCCTGATGATGGATCCTGTTTTGGATCCAAAACGTCGATATGCAATTATGAATATTGTGGTTTTTTCGATTCTTCCCGGAACTATTTATTAATTATATATATATAACATTGGAGAAACCGAATTCGGTTGGAGTGTTACTAGTCGAATCCGTCTATCATTTTGAAAGATAAAATATAATAATGTATTGGATGATGCATATTACAATGATGTCTTGGCCTTAAATATGTCTTGGACATTTGATGATGAAGAGAAGCCTCCTTTCATAATCACTTAATTAACCTAACTATTAATTATTTAATTATTATCTTATTTTATGTTCATTACATTGCCACTCCCTTTAAGGGAGTTTTGTCCTCAAAGCTTGAGTATTTCCTAATGTCATCCTTCATTCTGAATCGATGCCGGTATTAGAATCAGACGAGATTTCTGGCGCAGAGACTTGCACTTCATCTCCATTGGTGATTCTACACTATATTGTCTGATTGTTCCTACATTTATGACCTGGGGTCCAGTCATCACCGCATCAATGACATTTGTTTTTCTTCTTTTTTCTATTATCAAAGTAACCGTTATATGACTTTGATCTATTTTCCATTTCATAGGCATATGATTGAGGTTTGTGGCATTGGTGGTTGGGTGACCAAGTATTTGCACAGTACCTACATTGTGTCTCTTTTTCTTGTCGATAATGGTTATCGCCTCTTGTTTTTATTCCTTCCAATTTGCGTTTTGTGCCTTTTGCTTTATGTCTTGCTACTTCTACGTTAGGTATGTCACGCAACTTTAACTCTTTTTGGAAGTATGGTTTAAGACCTCCTAAATAGGTTTCGAGTCTTTGCTTGTCAGAAAACCCAAATACTCGTGTCGAGAAGGATTCCCATTGATGTATGAATTCCTCAATGCTTCCAACCTATTGTAATCTGGTAAATTTACTGACTCATCTTCTTTGATTCCTTGAAACCTATTAAAAAATCATTCTTGAACAAGTTCTAGGTGTAGGTAAAATTATCTCTCTTCCACCATAAGTACCAATTATAGGCGTACCCTTCCATATGCATTGATGCATCATTTCACCTTCTCCTCACCAGATTGAATACTGTAAATGTCAGAGTATTCTTCCGCTTTGTTTAGCCAAGCAACGCATTGGTCTTCACTTCCATTGTATTTCATTAACTCTATTTTTGCCTTAGATGGGTACACCTTGTAAGGATGATATTGATTGCTTTTTCCTTTAAGGTTTGATGGTGGCTCAAAACTACTGGACGATGCAAGTGACATATTTGAACTGCTTCATTGTTGGTGGTGATTTTTAGCCTCTTTATTCTCTACTATCTTACCGATAACATCTATTTTGCTGTTTAATCGTGCCTCCATATCTGACAGTACTTTTGTTTCTATATTTTGCTTAGGCGTCGCATTGTTAATCTTGATTCCTTTTTGCAATTCTTCTTTATTCTTGGCAAGTGCTTCCTGTGCAGAAATATGAACTGATGCCTCTAACATGTCTGGACTGTTGTTTTGGTCTGTTTTAGGCATTAACCTTTGTAACACCTCGATTAATGTATTATGGTTGTGCGTCATGGTGCTCATGTGTTGTGTTAAGGTGTTTATGTTTTGAGTCATGGTACTCATTTTGTCATCCAAGTATTTTTGTTTTTCGTTCAGGATGTCCAAATTTTCATCCAGCCTTCTTTCTAGTACCAGAACAAGCTCGTCTTTGAGTATTGTATTATTATTCTGCATCTCTTCCTTAAAGTCTTTTTGGTTAGCGACAAGGGACTTGATTTCCTTCTCCATTTTTTTGATTTGCTCTTTAGCTTCGCCATGGTCTTGGACCTTGTATGCAGAGGTGTGTACTTTGACGCTATTTTTCCTTCATGGAGTGAAGGGTGGAAATCGTTTTACCAAGATAGTGAGATTTAAAGATAATAATTAATTATTATATTAATTATAATGAAAATTTCTATTTTATTATTATTTTTTAATATAATAAAACAAATTTGAAATAATATTAATATCTTATATTATAATATATCTGAAATTAATATTATATTTAAAATAAATATTATATTATAATTTTTTTTTTTTTTGGTGCAGATCGTCATGGAGGTGGGAACGAGGCAACGCGGATGAGGCAGTGCAGAGATGGAGCTCGCAAGGGAAGATGGATGCATGATGGAGGCAAGGTAGGTGGAGGGCAGAGGCAGCGTGGAGGCGAGGCAGGTGGAGGGAAGAGGTAGCGTAGAGGACAAGGCAGAGCGACAATGTGGAGTTAGTGATTGTTGGGGTGTGCAGTGGGGATGAGGTGAGAGGGTGAGGGTGATGGTGCAGCAGGGAACACAGTGGGTGGAGAGAAATGATGGAGTTGGAGGGCGATGAAGCAGTAGGGCAGGAATAGACGTGGGCTAGAGCGGCACGTGAGGGTGTGGGCAGGAATGTGGGAGGCGTTGGTGGTTAAAAGGAGGGAGTAGAGGCCACATAAGGAGGAGGAATGGTGGCGTGATTGCAGAGATGAAGCATGGATGGAGTGCAAGCACGTTTGGAGCGTCACAAGTGGGCAAGTCGCGTTGAGAGTGGAGGCTGTGTGGGGGAAGGAAGGAAATGGGTGGATGAAGGGAAAAGTGAGAGGAATGGAGAGAGAAGGAGAGGTGTGTGGAGGGGTTTTCACAGGTGGGTGGAGTGGCAACTAAGCGCATGGAGAGGGAGTAGCAATAGGGGGCAGATCAACGTGTTGGATGAAGGTGGAGGAGCGCGTAGGAGGAAAGGGCATATGGGAGTGGAGGGCAGTGGAGCAGAGAGAGAGATATGGGTGAATATGGAGGGAAGTTGTGATGTGAGATGAGCCAAAACTGATCTCCAAGGTGGGAGGAGCCGAATCTGAGCTCACCTGAGGAGAGAAACCGCTTTGATACCAAATGGAGCAATCGAACCTGGTTGGAGTGTTACTAATCGAATTCGACTATCATTTTGAATGATAAACTATAATAATGTATTAGATGATGCATATTACAATGATGTCTTGGCTTTAAATATGGCTTGATGATGAGGAGACGCATCCTTTCATAATAACTTAATTAACCTAACTATTAATTATTTAATTATTATCTTATTTTATGTTTGTTACACTCTACTGGTAGGTTGTAACCTTTTAAATAATCTTTGGTGCTGCCATGAATATGTCTAGAGGGTATGGTAGGGAATAAGTGTTGTCACTCCCCATTTCCTCTGTCAAAAGAGATGTGAGAACACATTTGGTGTAACTGAATTGATAAATTCTTGATTTCAGACTTTGTAGCTATTCAACTTTGGTTCAGCTCATCTCATTGTCTTAATAAAAGATTATAAAAAACTACTCGTAAGAGATAGATCTCATGCACTTTCCCTAATTGCAATGGTAGGAAACTTGAAAGGGTAAAGTTAATTTGATGTAACGATGGCTTAACATGTACACTCCTTGAAGGGATGGCAATTGCATCTCTTTAATTAATATAAGTATTAGTTTTTTATTTATAAAAACTCCCAAAAAATATTACAGTAATGTGACAAATATCAACCACTAAATTGTTGGCAAAATCCATGCCCTATCAAGCTATTGAGTGATCCAACTCAAAATGCAGCTACTGAACACAAAATATCATCATCCATCTATGAAATTTATGAAAAAAAGACAAAATATTGATGTCACAAATAGCCCAAATCAGATATATATAAAAAGTTGTAACTTATCTAATTATGCTTGAGCGAGGAGAAACAAAAACTATAAAACCATCCATGAACTAGAAAGCTAGTTTCATCCATCAATTTGATTTTTTTCACTTTTACAAGGCAACCTGAAGGACACTTACTATGTAAGAGAATCAAAATCTCATTACCCTTTAACCTTAAACCCTACTACTTTTGAATTCGATTTTGAGCTGATCAAGCTCAAGGCTCAAGCCTTACTCCATGCCTATTGGGTACTCACATTCTCAAGTCAGTTGGTACATCTGAATCATCCACTTATGAATTCTCAATCATTAATTTATATTCACTTTAATTTGCCTTCTGTATTTTGGCCTTACTATTTGCATATTTCTTTGCATCGAATCTAATCAATCCAATCAAGTTTGTAAACCCAAATACAACTCCCCAGTATAACAAAAAAGATGTAACATTACTATATGCAAACTTCATTGCATTAAATTTAATCTATCCAATCAAGTTTGCAAACCCAAATACAACTCTCCACTGTAGCAAAAGAGATGTAACTGAACATTTGACAATTTTTCAAATGAATGAGTAACTAAAATTGATAAATTCTCAATTTTGGACTCCATAGGTATTCAATCTTCAGTTTAGCTCATCTTATTATCTTGATAAAAGATTATAAAACCCCAGATATAAAAGCCAAATCCTATGCACTTTCCCTAATTGCATGTACACTCTATAAAGGGATGATAACTACATCCTTTGAAGTAATATAAGTGTCAAGTTAAGCTATCGAATAACACATATCAAAATGCAGCTAGTGAACTTGAAATATAACCATTCATCTATGCAATTTATGAACCTAATTTTTTTTTTATATTCGTGTCACCAAAAATCTTAAAACAAAAATATATAGAAAGTTTTAGCTTATCCAATTATCCTTGCATGAGGAACAACAAATTGTACAAAAATGCATGGACTAGAAAATTCACATGAATGTGTAAAAATAAAATAGAGAACAACCTTATGGTTTCCATACTAAAAGACAGTTTGATCCATCAATTTGAAATTTCTATTTTACGAGGCATCCTAGAGGACTACTATTGTACATGAGAGTCAAAATCTCTCATTTACCCTTTAACCTTACCCTATTACTTTTGAATTTGAATTTGAGATGATTAAGGTCTGGGATCAAGCTTGAATCCGTGTGTATTATGTCCCAACGTTCTTAAGTCACTCAATTCATTTGTATCAACCACTTATGAATTTTCAATCACCAAGGTCTATTCACTTTACTCTGCCTTCTACATTTTGTCCTTTGCAGACTTATTATTTGCATTGAATCTAATCAATCCAATCCAAAGATTCTAAACCCTAATACAAATCCCCAATATAGCTAGAATCATAGTAAACATACAAAAATAGGCAATTCCCTGAGAGATAACCTTATCGACATTTCCTGGGAGATAAAAAAAACACAACAACCACGCAAGATAAGGAGCCACAATGCACCTCATTATGGTGAAATACACAGTAAAAATGGGTGACAGGCCTGTGTAAATCCTATAAGCCAGTAGGGACACAACAACCATGCAAGATAAGGAGCCACAATGCACCTCATTATGGTGAAATAAATAGTAAAAATAAGTGACATGCCTTTTTAAATGCCTTTACTATTCTTTATGCCTCTTGTTTATCAATTATTTTTGTCTCAATGTAAACATATGTGCTTCCATACCTAGATTGCTAGATTTTTTATGCTTCATTTTTACTTATCAGACTCTTTCTAGTGCTACTATACATAGATGAACTCGATCTAATGGATAAAACTCAAACCCACTACACTATACATTAATTAGATTAAGTGTGATATGAATACTTTTCTTCAATTTTTCATTAGCTCAATATGAATTTCTTTTGCTATTTACAAATTCGTATAGGATTGCAATACATTATTCTCTAGCATTCTAAGAGCACACAGAAGTGCATATCAGTTACAAGCATTATTTCCTATCTTAACATTTCTTTATCAGAAATATCTTCAGAAACAGATGGAATAAACGCTCCATCCATTTCCGAGTGTATAACATCATTTTCTGTGTTTATTTGTTTTTAACTTTTTTGGGCAGATTGATACATGAGGATATTGGTGGCCACCCTCCTATTCCACTTAGACCCCCACAATTGTTTCTTTCAGTTTTCCAGTTTACTTAATTGTAGCACAATTTACTATTTTTGGCAGTTTTCGGGTCCTAAACTTCTGGAGCCATTTTGAGGTCCTAAACGACATTTTTTTGGCATCGAATGGTTGAGCAAATATGAGTTTGTTCCAGGCTCTATATTTTTCATTTATGGATGTATTCCTTGAAGATATCTTTCTAACGATGTATCATGCGCGTCAAACGGAGGTAGTATGCCAAAGTTATGACCTCAGGAAATTGATGCACCAAGTTACCCAACGGGGCCCACATTCTGGAGTTTCACCTCCTAGGGTTAGGTTTTTGGATGTGTATGGTTTCCATTGTTTCTCAATAATATATAGGCCTTCACGACTCATTGTAATAGGGAGTTCAAAGGCATGTAGCCTCCACATCTCTTCTTAGAGATAAGCCACCAACACTCTAGCTAGTTTATTTCCATTATGTATGTAAACAAGTTTCAGTTCTTTGATTAATGAAATGAAGTGTTATTTCCACTGCATATTTGTTTCTATGGTTATTTGTTTATTCTATTGTGTTCCTGCATAAATCCGGATCATAGATCCTAGTGGGACCCACTAGCATATTAAATGAGAAAAAGATGCTAAACCCTGATGGCCCAATATTTCATTAAACATAGAAAAAAAATCATGAAAATAGTTCTATCCTCATCTTTTCTTCACGGTTTCTGTGTGATTTTATTACATGTGGAGGTTTTTAGAGCACTAACAAATGAGGACTATGAGCATGTTTTCTAAGAAGCAATTAAGTAAACAAAGAAATTGAAAGTTGTTGTTGTGCATGTGGTTCCTTAAAGCTACTGTATTTTTTTTGTATTTCCTATCCTTTCCCTCTAATTACATGGCCTATGCTAGCCATAACAGAATCCTCAAGGAGACCCCAGAAATTCATCCCTAGAGTCCATCATGAGGTAACAAAACCAGACCTGATAAAATACATGTTGACATTTCAGTTTCAAAATATGAGGCTATCCACCATATTACAAGGTTATCCTCCTATTATGAGGTTATTATATGGTTAAGAAGCACACAAACTCTTGTGGAATTCATTGGATTCATGGGCCTCCAGAATCTGTGATTCAGTCCTGGACAAAAGAGACAAATGGTTGGCATTTCAAAGTAACAAGAACCAGACAGAGACTCAAAATACGAACACAACAAACCACAAAAAGAAAACAATCGACCATGAACATAACAATATTCGACTTTTTTTTTCAACAAGCACAAATACAATGTATTTCTTGAATTAGTACTTATATTGCATTTAGAAAAATAAAACACCAACGACTACTCAAATTTGTAAGAACTTCCAATTCATATTGAAGTTTCACTTTGTGTCAAGTGACCTAATTAGCATCAATAACATTTTACCTAAGCATAAATCCATGCCCCAGCGCTAGCCACATATCCACATTCACCACCGGTGGTCATGATCCTAAACAAAAATTAATTTAACCACCGATGGTCATTGCCCCGAAGGAACTAATTTCTTGATCTTTTTAAAGATGCTTACTTATAAGATTTGTTTACATATTGGCCCTTAAAGACCTATTGAAAATGGTTTATAGTCAAGTGATATCATAATTTTTTCCTCAGGAAATGAAGTATACGGTTCTCATCATTCATGAGTCAGATTAACTCTAGTATATTTATTTTTCAGAACTACCATTGAATAATGCTACAAAATCCACAAAAAATTGAATCTAAGAAAAACCCAAGAACAAAAACCTTAGTATAGAATCTGCAATACAAGTCTTTCTAGCTCTGAAAAGAAATACATCAAAGTAGACAACGTCCTGTTATTACAGGAGGACCAATGCAATATCTCTAGTATAATTCTCATATGTACTGCTCAAATTTTCCCCAGAAATGTATCTTGCAACATTTTTCTAAACAAAATGCATATGGACTTGCTATAAAAAAACAAGTGATGCTATATTACTGCTATGGGAACTGCTAGTCATTCTACTTTTACTACTTCATCATCCCAGATACTGCTTGGATTAACATTCTACAAATCCATTTTTAGTTCAATCAGTCGTTAAGTTAACCTAGGTTTATCTTCTTACTAAGTAAAGAGATAGCCCCGACTTACCCCAATTTTGGAACATGTATTAAACAACTAAACTGTATCAAAACTTTGCAATCCTTCTCAAATAAAGAACACCATTTTGGTTAGAAAAACTCAAGCAATGCAGCATGCCCTTTCTCATTTCGGATGTAACATGAAATAGTCACAGAGATTTTATTCCACCAAAGTTAAGGGATCCCATTCTGTCAAATTTAGAAGATCCTATTACAACTGCTAAAATGAATCTATAAAGGTTAATCCTTGGTAAATAATAACAACAACACCGAACTAGGTCTGGTGTTTAGATATTGATAAAAAGAGTAATAGGAGCATCTACTACAAAAAAAAAATGCACCAAGGTCAACATGGTCAGACAAGGACACTACGAGCCAACAAATAAAATTGATATTAACAAAATAAGTCTCTCTAGCCCTAGAGGCATTATCAACTATCATCGAAAATATAGAAGCATTAACCCTAATTTATTTAGTGCATGGTGCAAACCTTGACAAAATCTTTGACTCTCATCCCAAATATTATAGAAAAAGGTAAAATCAATAGAACATTAAGATTGTGTGGCACAGTGCATAACATCTAAATAATCGTTTATAATCTGTATCTTCCAGTTTCGGATTCAAACCCACCATTGGAAAATTACCCCTAATCCAATTTATGTCAGATTCAAACAAGAAAATCGATGAAAGTTAAAATTTAGTGCACCAATATCAGTACCTAAACTTACAAACGAACAATCTATAAACTAGCACACATCACCTAACCAAATCATTATAGCCTATATGAATTCCGGTACAAAATCTTAAAACATAATTAATAAAACACTTATATTTCTGCACCTAAAATGAAGCTTGAGAAATCAGATCATTACAACATCTACAAATTCCAATCCAAAATCTTGAACAAACACAGTTAAAACATACATTGCTACAACACCTGAAAAGTATCTCAATCCTCCTTAACTACCAACATGGATCTCAACAAGATTACATTGAGACAACGTGCTTAGGAAGATGTCAGCCCAACCACCCTCTCTATTCATGCGACATTGCATAAAAAAATAAGGAAAAACCTCTGATTTTAGGTAGTTCTCGATCTGGGATAGCTCAGTCCAGTTAGTCAAAATAAGACTCGGATAGATATATTGAAATCCTCTACCTTGGCACCTCACGAACCATCCCACCCTAGAAAACACTCATCGTTACACAGACAGGAAAACCATACCACAGCGAACGAACCCACAGTGCAACCTCAAGCCACAATGCCAACTGAAGATCTATGCTCACCCGTAACACAACGAACCCACGCAAGAGCCCCACCCCCGTAAAACGTTCTCCTCCAACAATGCAAACCCACGAAAACCCTATGCTCTGATGCAGAGGCATAGACTGCCTGAGTGAAGTCATTTATGACTTCACTAAGTCAAGGAAAACCCAAAGAGATCTACGGTCTCACATGATTTTAATTTTCTTTATTTTAATAAAAGTGTTGAATAAAAGTGAATAAGGATACTAGATCCTTTTCTGAATGTAGTCGATAGGGTTAGTTGTGTAGTTAGGGAATTTCCAGAATTATAGTGTTTAGTTAGTGATCTGGTCAGTGATCTGTAAAATGAGTCATAGGATTAGTTGAGTTAAATAAAGACTATGTTCCTACTTTATAGGATCTGGAAAAATTGAATTGAACTTGTATTAATTGCAATTTTTGTTCATCTAAGAGAGGGAGCTTTTTGGTGGGTCATGAGAGCTTTTTGATTTAGCTCGAGGAACCTTTGGAGTATTACACAGAATTCGAATGTAACTGAGAGGTTAGAGGTTAGACAAAGAGGGAATCTCAGACTTTTGAATCCTAGAGCATATATACAAAGATTGAATATCTCTCGTGTAATGGTCTACCTATAGCATTCAAATTCTGACAAGGTTCTTTATGAATAAGATTGACTTCTTGTATTCTCGAATCTATTGAGTTAATTTCTTATGAATTTATAGAGATATGTTTATGCTATTATTAAATTTCACACAGAGTAATTGTATAATCCAACCATTGATTGAAATTGAAATCAATTTTTTTGTTTGAATCGCTTCTTGTGATCCTATTGATCGACTGGAAACTTTAATGAGGAAATCTCTTGAATTTAGTCAATAAATTGCAGGAAGAGGTTTCCACAAAAGGAGGAAGAGCCAAACTAGTTATAGTTAACTAGTTTAGTTCTATGTATAATCTATTTTTGTTTTGCATACAAAATAGCAGAACCGAGAGGCATAATTTGAAGAGATTTACACTAATTTGAAAGGTGTTTAAATCAAAGATAGTGTAACGACATTTAAACTTGAGAAATATCCTCTATGGTAGCATTGGAGGTGTTTTTAGGCTATCATTTTTGGTATCAGAGCAAGAGAGTATTAGTCTTTTATTAATGAATATTGTGAAATTGTTAGTTATTGAGATTGGAGTTTTGTTTTCTTGAATGAAAAGAAAGATTGAGCTACTCTTGTACTACTAACAGAATCATAAAAGATATTACTGACAGTAAGATTGTGTCAAGAAGTGACTTGTTGTGCCAGAAGATGGAGGTCAGAGTTGAAAGAGGCCGGGGTAGGTGAGGAAGACATGTTGCCAATGTAGACATGAGAGAGGAGATAAGAGCTCTAAGAGCAAGGCTAGAAGCCTTAGATACTGGAAGACATCATGAGCACACTGGAGACACAAGTGATGAAGAGGTACCTGAAGAGGAGGAGGAAACAATTGTTGAAACTACTAAGGTAAAAATACTGAAATCAATCTTTGGTGCAGGTTCAAGTTCAGAGGCAGATGTACCATTCTATAATGAGAGCTTGGATCTAGAGGAACTAATTGATTGGATCAATACTATGAATAAGCATTTTGATTATGCTGAGGTAAAGGAGGAAAAGCAAATGAGATTTGTTGTCACAAAATTGAGAGGGAATGCATCCTTGTGGTGGTATGATGTGCAAGAGGAGAGGATCTTGAAACACAAAGCTAAGATCAATAGATGGAGCAGAATGCCAGCTAAGTTAAGAGGTAAATCTCTTCCTAAATATTACAAATTGATTTTGCTTGGGAAAATACAAAATCTTAAGCAGAAGTCAATGACAATTAGGGAGTTTACTGAGGAATTTTATATGGTGAATATCAGATCAGGACATATAGAGGATACACCTGAGAAAGTTGCCAGGTATGCAAACAGTCTAAGGTTTGATATGTTAGGATTATAATCCTCCCTTGTCCAATTTGGTCAATTATGTCTACATTAGGAGTCTTTTAGTCTATATTTAGTCACTAGCATCATTGGGTCCCCATGGACTAATTGGGACGCATGTACTAGTTGCTAGAGTGTGGGGAACACTAGTCAAGGCTAACTGCCACTGATTGCACTTACATCGGTTTAGGTGCCTCCTAGACCAATCCCTATAATTTAGGAGCCACTGGGAGTGCCAAAACCAACTTCCTTTAGCTGAGTTCAGTTAGTGACTAGTTAATCCTACTTAGGAGTCAGTTACATCCAGTTACATTCAGTTAGCGCTAGTCATTGATTTATTGCATGTGGGAAGGCGCAATTCCTCACCTACCACATTCAGGTAGGCTATTTAACTGATTCTAACTGACTGGTGCACTGATTAACTTGTTGAGCTCGGATAATGATTTAGACATGTCTAGTTATCCATGCTGTTAGGTAGAGTCAATCAATTCGAATTCCTATCTCATGCATTCAAATTGACTGGTTATTAATACCAGTGTATTACATTGTAATTAATTATCCAATTACTTTTTGATTAATGAAAGCATTCACAACTGCAAGCCATTTTTTGTACTGTTTTGTTCTTCAATTACTGAGTAAAATTGTTTGACCTATTCTGTGAGTTGTGTGTTGATCCATAGATCTATTTGCTCAATTTTATATGGTATTAGAGCCTCGGCAGGATAAGGCACTTCTCCTTTCTACAAATCTCATGCTGGATCAAAATGTTTTGAGCAAAATTGCTCCTTCCAGCTTTGCAACAGAAGCGGCAATTTTACCACATAAATACTAATAAAAGGAATTGTTGATCAAGTTTGCTTGATTATGTAAGCTGGGTGTGATGAAAACTTGAAAATTGTGGCATGTCGGACCTTACGGTGCCCCTTTTTTGTTTTTGCAGGTACAAATTCGAATGGATTCATCGGTTCCTCTTCTCACCCCATTCACAAGCTATTCAGAATGGAAGTTGAAGATGATTTCATCTATCAAGAGACAATATCTATATGAGGTTTCTATTGGAATTGGTAAAGATTCTTATGATAATGAGAATGAATAGCTAAATGAGGTGATGCAACCTTTGGTGCAATAGGTCTATCCCTTTCTCCTAGCTTGCGCTACCTCACTAAATCTGTTGAATACCCAAATGATATCTGGAAAAAATTGGACAGAAACTTTGGAAAGCATAGTGAGGATCATAATAGAAATTTGGAGAGCACACCCAGCACCACAAGAGTTCTTGATCCAAAATTATTCGCCTCTACTCTCTCTGTTGAAGTTGTTCAAGATGAAGAAGTAGCAGAATCTTTTACACATTCAATTTGAATTGAAGAAAGTCTCCTTGCAGTGACTCCTTCTCTTGATGTTCCGAAAGTTTGTAAGATCTTTGATATCTCATATTCTCATATGGATGATACAAAAGTAGACATTCAAATCTCTAATATTGAAGAAAAACATTGCTGCACTTCTATCCAAACATTTTCCAGAGGTTCTCCATTAAATTCTGTGCAAAATTTGCCAGTGATTGCTTCTGAAAGTGAAGAGTAATTTGATTTCTCTCCCTCTAATGTTGCTGCTGATGTGTAGATAAGTAATACCTTGGATATTTTGTAAAAAATATCAGATTGTAGGATTGATCCATTCACCCTCCTTGATCTATATCTTCCAACAAATTCCTACAGGATTGCATGCACCAATATTCAAAATTTTGAAAAAGGAGAAAACTGTGCATCTACCATCTCGGTGGACCATACTTTTGGATCTGATATGAAATTTATTGGATATGATATGATATTATTTGGATATGATCTGATATTACTTGGTTCAATATTTCAGGTTCATGATATTTCAGTATTGCTTGTAGCTAGCTGTTCTCATCAATTTTGGTGTGAAGAAACCAGTACCGCAAGTTTTCTTCAAATTTGTTGTTGGGGATTTGGTGTTAGTTTCCTCTTATGAGGTTGCTGATATTTTATTTTGTGAATCATTAGTTATTTATGAAGCTATATAATATTATGGATCTCAATCATTCGCTCTCCACAGTCCCAGGGCTTCTCCACCTTTGGTCACATGCTCGTCTCCTCACAGAACTAGTAAAGAGGAAGACATTCTGCATCTGCCTGGACACTTGATCCTAACACTTGGGGATGATTTTACCACTCATTTTTTGTTGTTCAATGCTACAACATATCAATTTCTTGAGTGTTGTTCACATGGTTCAAATCCTCAAGCACCTTTTCTCTCTTATCAATTGATTTCAGTTGCTCTACATGGGTCCAGTTTTCATCCAGCAACAGTCTATATTTATGATTTAGTTGAGCATATTATTCTTCTTCCAAAGAGGAATATTCCTCCATACATAATGCTGGAGAAGTTCACATTCCAAGCCCTAGGATACCTGCGCACAGAAGAACTAGATTGATCCTGATTCTACCTGCTTAGTTTGAGGAGGGACTTTTTCCCATGTGGGTTTTTCCTAGTCCTTGTGTTAAGCAGTTACTTTGCTTTAGTTATAATGGGTGACCTATGGTCTTAGTTACTAGGGCCCACAAATTTTCCAAGTTATCATTCAGGGGGGTTGTTAGTATTATAATCTTCCCTTGCCCAATTTGGTCAATCATGTCTAAATTAGGAGTCTTTTAGTCTATATTTAGTCACTAGCATCATTGGGTCCACATGTACCAGTTACTAGAGTGTGGGGAACACTAGCTGAGGCTAACAAAAACTTTCATGCAATTTCATGCATAAGTTTAGGAGCCTCCTATACCAATCCCTACAATTTAGGAGCCACTAGGAGTGCCAGAACAAACCCCCTTCAGTTGATTCAGTTAGTGACTAGTTAAGACTAGTTAGGAGTCAGTTACATCCAGTTACATCTAGTTAGTGCCAGTCATTGATTGATTGCATGCGGGAAGGAGCAATTCCTCACCTACCACATCCATTTAGGCTAATTAACTGATTCTAACTGACTGGTGCACTAATTGAGGCAACTGGGGCTAATTAGTTGAGATCCAATAATGATTTAGACATTTCCAGTTATCCATGCAGTTAGGTAGAGTCAATCAATTCAAATTCCTCTCTCATGCATTTGAATTGACTGGTTATTAATACCAATGTATTACATTGTAATTAATTATTCAATTACTTTTTTATTAATGAAAGCATTCATGGGTGCAAACCATTTTTTGCATAGTTTCATTCTTCAATTACTGAGTAAAATTGTCTGATCTATTCTGTGAGTTGTGTGTTGATCCATAGATCTATGTGCTCAATTTTATATGATATACAAGATGGACTAAGTTTGTTTTCATTGAGATATGTTGAAGAAGCATATCAGGTTGCTTTGAAGGTTGAGGAGAAGCTGATGAGAAAGCAAAGTCAGAAAGCAAAGGCAAGAGGATCTTGAGGAAAGGAACAATAGTAGAAAGGTGAATCTAGTAGTTCAAACCAGAAAGTACATCCTGACAGAAACAATGAGAACATAGGTGGAAGGAATCCTTCAAGAGGAAGAGACAGAGGAAGAGGTGGACCAGTGAGATGTTACACATGTGGATAGCTGGGTCACATGTCATGGGACTGTCCAGAAAATGTTTCCAGATAGAGAGGAGCACAAGTAGTGCAATTTGAACCTGAAGCTCCAAAATAATTAGAAGTGGCTGAAAATTACCCTGAACAAGGTGAAGCCTTGTTGATGAATAAGGTAAGTGATGAATCAGTTCAAAGAAGGAGCTTGTTCAAGACAGTTTGCAAGGTTGAAGGTAAGTGCTATAAATTAATTGTTGATAGTGGTAGTACTAATAATTTGGTGTCTACAAATATGGTGGACAAACTAAAGTTGAGAAAGATAGTATATCCAGAACCATACAGGGTTGCATGGTTGCAGAAAGGTCATCAGGTTCTTGTGAGTGAACAATGCCAGGT
This sequence comes from Pseudotsuga menziesii, assembly GCA_001517045.1. Taxonomy (NCBI): domain Eukaryota; kingdom Viridiplantae; phylum Streptophyta; class Pinopsida; order Pinales; family Pinaceae; genus Pseudotsuga; species Pseudotsuga menziesii. The sequence continues at coordinate 22,049 of LPNX010518694.1, forward strand.
AAAGTTTCAGATTGGAAGCTATCAGGATGAGGTAAGATGTGACATTATTGAGATGAATGCTTGTCATGTTTTATTAGGTAGGCCTTGGAAGTTTGACATGGAATAAGTACATGAGGGTAAGAGGAATATCTATTCCTTTGAGATGAATGGGAAGAGGAATAGTCTTCATCCATTCAAGAGTAAACAGAAAGAGGTTCATAATTAGTTGTTGATGATGACTGATAAGAGGATGGTGAATGATTGGGAAGCTAAATCAAAGGTAACAAAAATTTCAAAAGTGAATGATTATGAGGTTGAAATGGCTAACATGGTGTGCAGTGATTGGTTGAAAGACATAACAAACCGGCAAGAAATGTCCAATGCAAGCATGGCATTGATGGAAGAAGCACAATATGGAGTGATTAATGATGATGGTAAGTGTATGGTTACTGAAATTATCAAGGATGGTGATGTAACGATAACAAGAAAAAGGGAGGAAGGCCAACGAATTCAAGTAGATATCTTTATGTTAATATATTTTTTGTTTGCTTATGTGATAGGAAATTTGATTAATCTATATGCAGATGAAGGAGAACCAGTTGACAACTTGTTTGCAGGTCAATGGAAAGAAGAATTTGAATGTTCAATGAAGTATGAACATAGGCTGGATGAACCAAAGAGTCTGTTGCAGACATAGTGCTGGAAAACATGGATGAGGGGGCTGTTTAAAATGAGAACACTGCCCAAGTTTATATCTTGGGTCTCTACTGCAATCCTATAAAAAAATAGCAGGAACAGAGCTCATTGACAGGAGCCCATGAAGAGTTTCAATCTAGGGAGTTTGATGTAGGGGCATAGACTACCCAAGTGAAGTCATTTATGACTTCACTAGGTCAAAGAAAACCCAAAGAGATCTATGGTCTCACATGATTTTAATTTGCATTATTTTAATAAAAATGCCAAATAAAAGTGAATAAGGATACTAGATCCTTTTCTGAATGTAATCAATAGGGTTATTTGAGCAATTAGGGAATTTCTAGAATTATAGTGTTTAGTTGGTGATCTGGTCAGTGATCTGTCAAATGAGTCATAGGATTAGTTGAGTTAAATAAAGAAATGTTCCTACTTTATAGGATGTGGAAAAACTGAATTGAACTTGTATTAATTTCAGTTTGTGTTCATCTAGAAGAGGGAGCTTTTTGGTGGGTCATGAGAGCTTTTTGAGTTAGGTCAATGAACCTTTGGAGTATTACACAAAATTCGAATGTAACTGAGAGGTTAGAGGTTAGACAAAGAGGGCAGCTCAAAATTTTGAATCCTAGAGCATATACAGAGATTGAATATCTCTGGTGTAATGGTCTACCTATAGCATTCAAATTATGACAAGGTTCTTTATGAATAATATTGACTTCTTGTATTCTCGAATCTATTGAGTTAATTTCTTCTGAATTTACAGAGATATGTTTATGCTATTGTTAAATTATACACATAGTAATTGTATAATCCAGTCATTGATTGAAATTGAAATAATTCTTTTTTGAATCACTTCTAGTGATCCTATCGACTGACTGGAAACTTGAACGAGGAAATCTCTTGAATTTTGTCAAGAAATTGTAGGAAGAAATCAGTTTTCTGATGCGCCGAGGTTTATGGAGGATTTTATATAGGTGATCAACGGCTCCTGAGTGCCAATGAGAAATATCGATGGTAACTATTGTTGATTGCAACGAGGAGGAATTAAAACTTAGAGCTTGGGTTTTGTAATTTAACCCCAAAGATTATCTTTTCATGGAGTATATGCATGGTAGCACTAACGTTTAATGGTTTTTTAATGTTGAATAATGTCAGAGTTTTCCACAAAATGAGGAAGATCCAAACTAGTTTAGTTATGTGTATAATATATTTTTGTTTTGCATACGAAATAGCAGAACTAAGAGCCATGTTTTGAAGATATTTACACTAATTTGAAATGTGTTTAACTCAAAGATAGTGTAACAACATTTAAACTTGAGAAAGATCCTCTATGATAGCATTGGAGGAGTTTTTAGGCTATCATGCTCCCTTCGCTAAAACCATTTGCATATGGTTGGTTTGCAATAAAAAGCCCCCAACATATTGGGGTATTTATATAATAAATAATATAAGCCCTTATACCCTTAATATAACCTCAATATATTGTTTTTAATTTTTTAATTTTTTAACCCCCAATATGAACGAACATGTTATAATATTGGTCCGTCAGCAACGCCCCTGTGAGTAATCACTAGTATTATCTAATGCAAGAATCAAAGCATCTTGTAACACATTACCTACTACATTTGCTTCCTAAGTATGCTCATGCTTCCTGTCTCCTTTCTTCTTTGGCACTCTGTAGTTTTTCTTCGGATGCCCTTTTTACCACAGTTCTAACACTCTATCTTTCCAAATCTGGACTTGGATCTGCCATTTCTAGACTTGTTCTAATTACCTGGGATCCTTCCTCTCTCCTCTTGTCTTCCCATGCTCTCCATGGTCAACGCATCACCTGATGTCTCAGTTGTGCTTTTCCTTCACATTTCCTTGTTAAGAATAACACCAACAACATCATCAAATTTAAGAGTGTTTGAACTAGGGACAAAGTTACTTACAACCATGACCAAGTTGTTCCACCATTCTGGCAATGAGCACAAGATTATAAGATCCCTAACGCCATCATCAAAGTTGACTTTTATAGAACTTAGCTGGCTAGTAAGCATATTAAATTCATTTAAATGGTCAACAAAAAATCTACCTTATGATATCTTCATATTAAATAAATTCTTCATTAAAAATACCTTGTTGGAAGCCGAGGGTTTTTTGTAGAGCTTATCCAATGCACTCGTCACACCCTCCATTTTATTTTATTTCGAAATATTGAAATCCATCGACGAAGCAAGAACAACCGTATTGTTCCCAATGCCTTTATGTTAATAACCTCCCATTCTTCATCCTTCATAGTCTCCGACTATTTTGTTTTTCCTCCCAACGATAGGTATAGATCCTTCTGGTACAACTAGTCCTCCATTTTCATCTTCCATAACTGGTACTTTTGGCTGTTAAATTTCTCAACCCTATACTTTCCTTCTTCTTCCATTGTTCCCACTCAAACTAGGAACCCTTCATTCTTGCGAGTTTACCAGTCAAATAGACCTTTTGGCTTTGATACCAATTGTTAGAAAAACATTATTCCAGAGCAATAACAATTAAATAATTAAACTAGATGCAAATATTAAACACATTACAAGAGATACATAGATATAACGTGGTTCACCCAAGATGGGCTACGTCCACACAAAAATTGTCAATCCTTTATTATTATACCATCCAGCAAAATGAAGGGATACAACCTGCAACAACCCTCTCACACAATCACATCAATTGTTTTACAATGCTATAATACAATACAATACAATAAAACCATGGGTCCATAAACTGTTGGCCAACAAACATCGCAAAAATTTGTTTCGGGGGCCTGCTGGCCCATGCACCCCCCAGCTGGGATGAGTGTATAGTAAAACTGGGGTACAAACACAACTCAAAAATAACATATATGAATCTAGAAGATCGGGCTCCATAACCAACAATTGTCTTTCCATGGATTCTTGGGTATTAGTAAGGAGTGAACAACCTATTATTATGACTCCTTGTTTTGGGCAACTGACAAGTTCTACAACACTCAACAAGCTCTTTGACATCTTTTTTGATGCTAGGACAAATATTACTTTCATCCACGAATGCCTTGGACAGTCTTAAAGAAAAATCCATGCTGATGTATTCCAATGTCTTATTAATTATTAGTAAAGGAGTGTAAAACTTATTATTTTGACTCCTTGTTTTATCCAACTAACAAGTTCTACAAGTCTCAAAAAAAAATTGACATCTTTTTTATCCTAGGACACAAATAACTTTCATCCACCAATGCCTTGGTCTCATCCACACCAAAATCTCCCCTAAATCTCTTCTATAAAATATTGAATGAGGTTGTCTCAACAAACTTTACAGAATACACAAATTATTATTCTTAAACAAGGATTCCTCTTGGTTTTGGAAATCCAAGTATGGTGTCCTATCCACACCCCATGCTTCTTTGACTTCTTTTCATTCCTCTGAAAAATATGTAACTTATCGATACAACTCTTTCATGTTGTCCAAAATAACAACCTTTAGCAACATGGTATTTAGCAACATCACTCTCTAGCTTAATGCATCTACAACCTTATTAGACTCTCCCTCATTTCAAAACAAATGAATATCTTTTAAAAATTCCACCCATTTCAAATGATTCTATTCAGTTACCTTGACAAATTATGTATTGCAATGCCTTATCATTAGTTAAAACAACACAAATTCATTCAGTAGCAAATAATGCATGGGATTGAACAATGACATAAAATTCTTGATCATTAACGTAATATTGTTTCTTTTCATCATTCAATTTTTTTTCTAAAGAATGCTATTGGCTTACCTTCTTGACTTAATACCACTCTAATCGTTGAACCACTTGCATCACAATCCACTGGAAACACCCTGCTCAAATATGGAAGGACCAATACAAGTCATTTGGTCACCTTCTTCTTCAAGGATTTCAAAGAATGTGATGTTGCTGCTATCAATTAGAAATCTCTCTCCTTCACACACTCCATGAGTGGTGCACAAATTCTAATGAAGATTCTTATAAACTGTTGGTACAATATCACCAACACATGGAAACTTTGTACATCAAATGTACATCTAAGCACATGCCAATCCATGATGGATTTCACCTTTTCAAGATCCATCTTCAAACCTTCCTTGGAAACTACAAAAACCCAAGTAAACCAACTCTTCTTGCAAGAAAGTACACTTCTTCAAATTAATTTACAAGAAAGTACACTTGTTTCACATGTACCAAATTCTCTTCTTTGAACCTTCTAAAAATCAAAATGTCATCGAGATACATGATGACAAACAATCTTTGCCATAAATGGCTTCAAGGCTTCGAATTTCAACCTCATAAATGTACTAGATGCATTGGTAAACTCAAATGGAATAATCAACCATTCAAAGAATCAATCCTTCATCTTGAATGTTTTCTTCCATTTTCACCTTCCCTTATCCAAATTTGATGGTATCCAGTCTTCAAATTTATCTTTGAAATGTACTTCACCCCACTGAAACAATCCATGAGGTCCTCCATTCTTGGTAAGGGAAACCAATACTTGACAATAATCTTGTTAATGGATCATGAATCCATTCATATTTTTATTTGCTACCCTTCTTTAGTTTTAATACCATTGGAATAACACATGGACTTAAACTCTCTTGAACCAAACAATGGGAAATTAATTCTTGCACCTATATATTTACTTCTTCAATATCCATGGGACTCATTCAATAAATAAACTTATTAGGTAGACTTGATCCAAAGTTCAAGTCAATCTAATTGGAAATACTTCTCATATGAGGCATACCCATTAGCATATCATATGCAAAAATCCGTGCAAACTCCTTCAACAAATTTTGAATCTTTATTTGCACATGACACTTTCCCTCTTATAATTGTACCTTATTTGGCATTATTTTACTTTATTTTTTCCTTCAAGAACTACTTGGTTGAGCATAACATTACTTGCTCGATTTTTTTGCAACCACTTCTACTATCACCATGGTCCATTGTTGTTTATCCATCCTCTTCCATTGGCACTATCCTATAGAATTGTCCATCGTTGTTAAACCCATATGTATTTTTCTTTCCATCACCAAAAACATTCCTATAAAACAACCACCACCTTCCAAGAAACACATGACATGCATCAATATCAACGAGATCACATAATACCTAGTCTCTAAGGTTGTCCATTTGAAAAATAAACAAACATTTATTTATTGACTTGTTGACCCTTCTATAGCTATGGAACCTGATATAGATTGGGATGAGGAATGAACTTCAATTTTATTGTCTTGATTTCCTTTGTGAACACTATATTTTTTGTACTTCCTCCATCTATGATCAACTTTGCAACATTTACCCTAAACCTTGCATTTGGTATTAAAAACCTTCTCCCTCTATGTAGGTTCCTCTACATTTCTCTTCTCAACTTGGGTAACACACTTTTGAACATAAGTTTGCCCCTCCTATTCAGGTTGAATTACTGCCACATATATCCAACAATTGATTCTTCATCTACTTGTGTGACATGAGTCCCAACATCATTTTTTATTCCTAGATTATACTTTCCATGGAATTCAAATTCCTTATATACTTCTACTCCACAACTATAGTAAGTAATCACATACTTCTCCTTACCTCTTCCAAAACCTTTGCCTCTGCTAGCATGGCTATCTCCTTTGAGAACTTAACTACTAGTTTCTTCATTTTCTCTATCATTGTTGGACAATCCTCTTGCATCATTGTATTTTCCTATTCCTCTAAGGCCCATTCCTTTGTAGTTCTTCTGCCATTTCAACTTTTTCATCTACCTTCAAATTAATTTGGTGTTTTTCATTAATGATATGAAAATAATGGGAATTCATCTCATCATGGATTTAGAAATTCAATCCATTAACACACCTCACTACCATTTGATACTTTGGATCTTTAAGTCTTCATTTGATTGATAGTTTGAATAATTATTCAAATTATTCTTGGACATATGTCTCTTTCTGCCTCAAATTCTTCACTTGTTTGCACAAACTTCATTGGTAATCAATAATAACAAATTTCTCCTTGATCTTACACACCATTTTCTTCCAGGTTTTAATATTCTCCTGCTGCTTATCTACTCTTTTTCTACACAACATCCCACCAAAGTTCAAAATTCCCTTTGAGATTTGTTGTTGCAAAATGAACTCTATTGCATTCTTGAACATTCTCATGCTCAAAGAATATTTTTATATCTCCTATCCAATCAAACAAAGTCTCTTCTTTCAAACTACCATCGTAGAAATAAACTTCCACCCTTGCATTACATTTATTCATAAAATATGAGACCAAATGTATTTACTAGGTCTCTTTCATCGACATGTTGTTTTTCCTCTATCTCATATTATCACTTTGAGTCTACTACAACTTCAACATATCCAATTATTATATTATCCAACCCATTGATTTTCCTCCTTAATTCCTCCAATTCATAGTTCATCATGCCTCCTTGAGTTGCTTGTTTTAATGGTGGCATACTTGGGAGTTATCTCATAATCCATAACTAGACTACCATTCATGGACGTCCCTTCTAGAACTAACTCACACCACTATTCTAAATAAATTATAAGATAGGAAACCCATCTTACGTCTCCTCACTACCATGGTTGCACAAGCCTGCTAAATTCACAGAATCCAATTCTCACAAGATAACTAGTTTTGATCATTCTAAAATTTCCCAACCTAGAGATAAACATAGCTCTAATACCTCTTGGTGCATGGTCAATATTTGTAGTTCACAAATGCAGCTATTTGGATAGATTGGCGTTGTTAAAGTGCAACAAATAAAAAACACATTTAACAATATGTAGATGGAAACATTAAATATGGAAAAAAATAACAATGTAGACAATTTAGACATAAAGAAAGTGGCATAATCGAACCCTTTATTTGATAGTATGGCCAATATCAACCTATGGTTTATCATATGAAGGTCTATCTCTCTCCACAATTAATACAGTTATAGACTGGTAAGATTAGGCTGCAATTTCCCATTCTCAAACTCCAATATCTTTCATTGGGTATACGCTCTCTTACCCTTATAATGTAGAATGCTTGTAATCTCTTGAATTTTGGACCTAACACTTATATGCATGTTCCTATTGATTATGATGATTATCTTGATGCTTTATTTTTATATATATTGGGTCAAAGATCCCACTGCATATGAACATGATAATTTGTTTTATATATTGGGCGTAAGCTAATTATTGATGNAGCACATGAGTGATTGATGATTTGTGTTGAGAGAGGAGATCTAGGGCACATGAGTGACTGATGATTTGTGTTGAGCAAGAAGCTTTGGAGCACATAAGTACTTACCTTTGTGTTGAGAAAGAATCTCTGGAACACATGAAAAGCTAATTGGAAGTGTTGGGCATAAGCCCTAGAGCCTTCCATAACATTGAACATGAGTATATCAACATATATTTTTATTATTATCATACTTTTTTTTGGCATATTAATTACACCGAGAGGAGTGAGGTTATCTACAACCATGTATGAGGGAGATGTTGTCAGGTAACGTTATGTAACGCGACACTACCAAAAATAAAAAGTAATTATAAATATTCATTTTGGCTCACAAAAAAAACAATTGGATCCCTCTTGGTGCTTGATAGATCTAGGTTTAAAATGGATTTATGCTAGTGTATCTTAATTTTGTTAATAAAATAACAACTTAACACATAAATAAATTGTATTATTTTTAATGTAATTAAGATTTTTCAAGGAGCTTATACTTAATACTCCATGATTGTGAATTTATGATATCATTATTTTCAATATTTCAAATATTATAATGGAAATTTTTTAATTTTAATATTATTAAAAAATTTATCATCAAAATTGCAAATTATAAATATATAAAATGTTAGTTTAATTTAACAAATATTTTTAGTTTATGTTTTATTATACACAATTTAATTATATTAAACAAAATTATTCATGGTGGAAAAATGTTGATTTTTCATTCCTCTTCTATCAATTAATTCAAAGACGCCGTTTCCACAAAATTATAAAAATAAATATTAACTTATTAAAATAAGGATTTTCAACAAGATTTTTCTCCTTGTGTTTGCATTCATAGTAAGAAAAAACTGAGATTTTTAAGAATGAGAAAATAATAGACCAGCCAACACTTTTGATTTTCTTTCTTAAAATGGTTATGACTATTTAGCTTCATATTTTTCATATTAACAAAAGAATATTTAAATCTTTATTTCAACTATGGTCTACCTTGAGATTTATCATCTAAATTTGTAACCCACATCTCATGTTGGGAAGAAATGTTCATGATGTGCCTAAATATCAATTTCTCAAAGTCACCAAATAATTTGCCAATGCCTTTGTCATTCGACACATGCCTCTTTTAAGTATGCTAATGTATGATTTTATCAAGTTGATGTCTCTAAAAGGTGTAGAAGTTAAGTTTCTTAGCACATCCTTAGTATCTCTTGGTACAATTATGATGGCAACTCTTTTATTTTGTATGGTTTCTTCTAAATACCTACATATTTCCTATGAAATTCTTGGGGCATCGATTGATCCAATAAGAGGGAGATTTAAACATTCAATTACCTTCTTATATGCTAAATATAAGTGCGTGTAGTTATTGATTAATCTAGTAATGTCTTTCTCCAATGTAACACTATCCATCTAACAATTATATAAAGTTTTGTAGTTACATTCATTGTCTCTCTCACTCATATTGGGAAGATTTGTAGGCACATATTTCTATTATGTATACCATTTATTTAGATAATCCCTGATTATTTGGAATTGATGAATAATGGTTCGTTTGTCGTGGATTTGTCTTAGAAAAGACAAGAACTATGAGAGTCCATGCATGAAACACTTGTCACAAATGTACTTAAATTAAATTGCCAATGCACACTTTTCTTTTTGTTTACATATTACTTGATATTTTTACTACTACCATATACTATTATACTTATACTAATGTCTAATGTTGCAGTGTTACAAATCCCCCCCTTCAAGGAACTCCATCCCAAAGTTATAACTCCATAGAAACAAATGCAAAGACTTATTTAATGTATCATGTAGATAATAGGTAATATAGATAGCCAGTACTATTGTGAATATGAGATATTTATACATGTTTCCATCACACAAAAATATCCCACCTGTACTAATACAATCATGGTGCCTTAAGTTACGACATGCTCTGGATTGATTTCCTAGGTGTCTAATATGAAATCAATCATACAATTATGCATCAATCTCATTACACACTCGAGAATCAATCCATTCAATCAAGTAAAAATAAAATACACATTCTTGAAACTTACTCATTGTTTACTCACCCTCTCCCTAAGAATCATATAATCTTCCACCTCCACAATCTTCCTAACCAATACTTCAGAAGGTCTTAGTTGTCATGGAATGGTACCTCTATCATAAAATTTTCGTGGATCATACAGTAGGAATCATAAGTTCCATGGGAAGTTCCTTCGACATTATTTATCAGAAATAAGTGCAAGCGTGGAGGCACGTCATAGAGTATCATTCTCTCAATAGGATCAAATTTTTTTTTATGTCCTTGCCATGAATTCATGGTTTTCTAGAACACGTTATGGGCATTGAATTCTTTAACAATATGAACATCATAGTGGTCTATTATAAATTTTCATGAATTCTAATGACACTTGGAAGACTATTTTCAAGGCTAAGAATTTATTGTATGAAAGGGTGGTGGTGTTGTTTGGCTTCACCAATGCACCTACTACTTTCATGAAGTTCACTATTTTTCATCTACATTTAGGGTGTTTCATTGTGATCCATTTCTATGAAATTATTATTTTCATAAAAATTTCCAAAGATAACCTACAACAATTGTGCCCTAGGTTATAATACTTCAAACCCACAAATTGTAAAATGTAAGTCTTATTTGAACACAATATATACAACCACTACTACATGTTTGTTATTCATCATACTAGGTATATAAATGACAATCCAAAGAACCAAATCTGAACTATTATTGTTGACTATTAGTATGGGTCAAGCATAGGGCCAATGAATTAAATTTGAACTAGGTGGGAAGGTGCACTCCAAAGAACTTAATTTGAACTATTATTGTTGAATATGTGTATTTTATGGTAAGGCATAGAGCCAATGAATCGATTATAAAAATATCTTCTTTCTATAGAAATATTCCACTTGAAATTTGAAAGTAAATTAGGGAAATATAGATAAATTAAGCAAGTCCAAATTATATTAGATATAGGTGAGAGGGCACACGCCAAAGAACCAAATATTAAACTACTAGTGTTGAAGACGAGTAGCATGGATGGAGATAATAAAAATAAATCTATAAATTATATCAATATTTGTTAGGGTAGAGGGAAGATCTCAAATTTTCAAAGAATCCAATGCTTTATGCTAAAAGGATTTGTAAGGGAATGGAGCCAAAGAACAAGATTCCAAGAAATGTCCAATGTATCTATTAAAAAGTGAATGTCGAATGTATCTATTACAAAGTGATATTGTAATGCAAATGGAGGAGATAAATGAGATCAATGGGAAACATTATATGCATATTCTTTCTCCTAAAATAAAATATAGGACAAATCATCTAGATTGAGCTTCCCAAAAGGGAAGCTCATAACATGGAGCCAAAGAAAATCTAAAACCAAATAAAAGAGAAAACTATGAAAGCATAAGAAATAATGGATTACCTCAGTATTATGGCCAAATGGTATTTAAATAGGAATACAAATGGGAAAACTCAATCTGCGTAGGTATTTAAATAGGAATACAAATGGGAAAACTCAATATGCACACAACCTAATGGATGAAAGATAAAATAATAAACAACTCATAAATGTAGAGTGGAGGCTAGAAAGATGCAAGTAAATAATGAACATGCCCACACATAAAGTAAATTCAAACTAATATAGTTGTAAATCAAGTGGAGTGTTTTATCTTAGTTGGCCACAATTGGGGTGTGTTCTCATTGGGGACAACGCTCTCACTAACATAATTCATTTTATCTTGTCATACATTTTTTTCCTGTTTTTTTTCTTTTCTATAAATACTTATTCACCAAATATACCAAAAGGTCATAAGCTTGAAAATAAACCATGAAACCTACAAAAATTACTTATATATATAGAGGGGTGAACTTGAGTCCTAAATAAATGTTATACCTATATTATATTTTCATGATTTGAATAATATTCGAAAGTATAATTTTGGAGAATAGGACTAAATGGAGTATAAGGCGCACCAAATGAAGAAATTTTGATGAAATAAAATAAATAAGGTGGCAATGGGAGTAATGGATCCACTCGAAACCCATGGCATGTCCTCCTCCACTTGGTAGAATGCACAAACAAGGAAGGATACAAGGGAACACAAGGTATGATGAAGACCATTTCAACATGGATCACATCAGACAATGAGTTTTCTCCTTTTGTGGCAGATTATGTCATAATGTTTATATAGAAAGGATTATTATAAGTGACGGAATATAGTGATGATGTGAAAAAAACACATGGCAAGAATCTTCCAATCTCTATGTTTAGATTTATTAGTGCATAGCTATGGAAATATTCCTCAACAAAAAAGAGTTTATTTGGAAGTTTTGGGTATGGTCTATTTACTTCTGGCTTGCTAATAATTCAAGTGTATGGGTTGGTCTTGTTGTTACAAGAAAGCATGAATTCCATCCTAGGAATTATTACTAGTGGTGAATTTCTAATATAAAACAGGGTACATATATTTATACATGAAGATATCATCCAAGATCAAGATAAACTAAGAAATTCCTAGATGGGTTGGTACATAGGAGTAACGGTGCCACCCAACACCCATTCCAAGTACAGAACCTATCATTCACTCATTCGTTAATACATGTGATAGGAACAAGACAAAGCATCGGCAATGAAGGATATGGGGAAACACAGTGTATTATGAAGACCGTTTTAACTTGGATCACATAACAAACATGGAGTGTTCTCCTCTAGTGTGGCTTGCGTCATGCTGATTATATTGATAAGAGTGTTGCAAGTGATGGGAGATAGTGATGATTTTAACAAAACACATGATGGGAAACTCCCAACCTATGCTTAGATTTATCAATGTAGAGGTATGCCAAATAATTCCTCGACACAAAAAGGTTTATTTAGAATTTCTAAGTTTGATCCGTCTACTTTTGGATTGTCAATATTTCAAGGAAAGTGTGTGGATTGGTATTTTTATTAGAAGCGAGCATGAATTTTATCTTGGGAATTATTTGTTAGAATTATTAATTAATCCTCCCTTGACCACCATAGTATATTTGTCGTTTACTAGCTTAGGAGGTCATTACCACTTCACTAGTGCATGGAGGACTCACCTAGGGTCCATATACCACTCAATGCTCCTTTGTACACGATTTTAGGAGCTCCACAAACGAATTCCTATAATTTAGGAACCCACTATGAGTGCCACCGGCAGTCTCCAATAGTTGACCCTATTTGGTGTTCAGTTATACTTTGATTCCCATCAGTTAGTTCACTCTCAGTCATCCTCGCACTAGTTTGCATGATTGAAGGGAGGTAGGGACATTTCCTCACCTACCTACATCAATTAACTAATTGTGAACTGATTCAATGATCCAGAGTTGCATTAATGAGCTCTATTGGTGATTTTCCCACACTGAGTTAGTTTCAGAGTCAGTCCAGGTTGGTAGATTTGAATCCTATCTTAGGAATTTGAATTCTCCTATTTGTAACAACATTGTATTGCATACAATATATTTATTAATGGGTGTAATGATATTATTCCAATTTTGTCTCCATGTGTGTGTAATTTTCCATGAGTAATTGATTAGTCTCTAATAAATTCTTCTCTCTCTTCCGCAACCTTCCTTTCTCATTGAATGCATGTAGGCCTGAAGATCCTATGCTTCATTAAATTTAACATGGCATCAAAGTGGGTATCTAGGTCAACATGAAAACTCGAAAACTTCCATTGATGCATGAGAATAAATTGGGTTCCAAATAAATAATGGTATTCTTGCCTTGATCCCCCTAGATTATGTCCAACAAAGTCTATCTAGGTGTGATTCACCAAGGGAAAGTGCACATGTAGAAGTGGAGAGTGTTTGAATTGGTTTGATTTTGAAGTGGAGAGTGTTTGAAAAGGTTTGATTTCGAAGTGGAGAATGTTTGAATTGGTTTGATTTCGAATTGAAGATTGTTTGTGGGTTAATTGAATATTTTATGAATAAATAGTTGTTTTTTGAAGCTGTAAGATGGAGAATTCAACATCTTTGTCACCCAAAATCCTCACACCCTTCAAATATCTTGATTAGAGGGTTAATATACAGATAGTCTTGGGAAATAAGGGGATATACAGGGCCACTGTGGGAAGAGAATTCAAACCCTAGCAACATCTTGAAAAATAAAATTATCTGAATAAGCTTCATGAAGTATTTGGCTTCATGTGCATCCACATCTATAGAGAGTTACTCTTTCATCTTAATGGATTGAAAACACCAAAAGAAGTATTAGATAAGCTCGAATCCTTATTTGGAAAGAAAGATGAGATCATGGGCCATATTCTAGAGAATGAGTTGATAACACTACAACCCAACAACTTCCAACTATAAAACAAATTTTCTCAAAATTCAAATCGCGTGTCATGCAATGCAAGCAGTGCCATATTGAGAAGAAGGACGAGCAATTGGTTCTCTCCATTGTAACTCTATTTTGTTGTAACAATTGAGGTACATGCCTCAATTGTTTCCACATATTATGCTTCAGTGGTTAATAAATCCACCACTGGAATCAATTAAATATTTAAGGAATAAAATTACAACATAAGAGTTATAAAATATATTAAAATTTCATAATGTGTGGCATAATATAAGAACCAGGGAGAACACTTGTTACCAATTGAAACATGTATCATAAAAGAATAGAGACCAAATAAAATATAAAAATAGGCTAATACAAGCTAACATAAAAATCTATTAATAAAAAATATGAGATAGAAATAAAAACATGTAATCTAAAATGGGGTACATATATGTATAATTGAGGATATCATCAAAGATCGAGATAAACTAAGAAACCCTCGAATGGGGTGGTATAGAGTAATGGATCCACTTGACACCCATGACAAGTACAAAACATGGCATTCCCTCCTCTACTAGATATAGGTGGCAAGCACGATCTAGAGAATGAACAAGGATCAAGGGGAACACAAGGTATGATGAAGGTTGTTTTGACATACACCACATCAAACAGTGAGTTTTCTCCTAATGTGGTGGATTGTGTCATTATGTTTATATGCAGAGGATTATTACAAGTGATGGTATACCTTCAGATGATGTGAAGAGAATGTACACGACATGTAACTTCTAGTCTATTCTTAGATTTATCAATGTAAAGATATGGAAATATTCCTCAACATAAAAGAGTTTATTTTAAATTTCTAGGTCCGATCAATTTATGTATGGCTTGTTAATAATTCAAGAAAAGTGACAAGCATCAAGATGAGACCGTGATACCAAGCTCAACCTCATCCTCAAGGACACCACTTGGTTGAATTTTTTGAAAAGGCTCCCAATCTTACTCCTAACAAAGAGGTGCACATTATTTCACTTTTTGATGAAGACACAATTATCTAGTGTATCTTCCCATAGCCTTTGTCTTACTATTGTTATAATTTTCTACTTTGATATTGTCTAGAAAGTATATGGTTGGTCAATGTTTTAAGAGGTTTTAATTAGTTAATCTTTCTTTAAGTTTTTTGGTATCCTCACAAGCTAAATTAAGACACTTTGTCAATGACAATATACTATTTTGCTCTTAGTCTACTTCACCAAGTGGAAAACCAAAAAACAAGCATATACATTATACTTTTTTTATAGCTTTTTCTAATTTACAATTTTTCTTATAAATTAATATACCCTTAATTTAAAATAAAAACTAATTAAAAAAAATTAAATACACAATATAAAAAACAATTAATACATAATATTAAAAACAATTAGTAAAAATAAATAAATAAAAATTTATTTACACATAAAAAATTCTCTCCTACTTTGTGTTGAGGTATTATTGAAATAATTAATTATTTCATAAAGAAAAATATGTTTTCGATAGATTGTTTTATTATATTACTTTAAAGAAATCACCACACATGCAAGTCATAAATTTAAGACAATAGTCAAAATATCAAGGAGCACCTTTAACCTTTATCATCATCTTAAGTTACAATAATCACTACTATTATCCACTATTTTGGAACATGATCGAGATCATAAAGCTTCACTCTTAACTACAAACATATACCTAGAAAGGAGATTCTAAAATTTCACTTAATTTGGTATTACAATGTGCTTAGGATAAGGAGCTAAGTACATTGTAAAAATGGACCATCAAATAATAAATATAAACGTAATCAACATTTTAATAGTTTTATTGTTACTATATGATTTAACAAAATCTTAATTTTTAAGTAATAACGAATCTTTAAATAATAAAAATAAATCATTTTTTTATATTAAATTATTAAAATCAATTTTTTTTATTACTATTTAGTAAGGAGAGATGTATAACTGTTTATCCTAAGCTAACATATATCCTTTATAATAGAAAAAAAATTATAAAAAATAACATGTCAACTCAAATGAGATTTAAAATATTTAAAACAACACATATATAAAAGTTAAAACTATACAAATTAGATAAATTAAAACCATAAACATTGTATTACACACTTCCTCAACATTTTCAATCTTAAAAGGGTTTTGCAACTTATGAGATTTGATCCCTCTAGACTCTTGGTAGATCCCTTTTAAAATGGATCTATGCTAGTAATATAAAAGTGTCAATTATATAAAGATATGAGATGGGGTTTGAAGGAAATGATAAAATATTGAATGATTTTATTGCAACATTAAGGTAACAGTTTCAAGATTCAGGCTTGCACTGTTTGTTTGGTTTGGATGCATTCTCCTATAGGGATCTATTATTCTAAATTTCGTTACAGTTATTTGATTCAAAATAATGGTAAGTGAATAGTGTGAATGATGGTGGAGAATGGTATGGAAATACCATTGTTTGCTATAAAACAAGATTTTCATGTGGTTTCTTCTATCCAACAAGGCATTAACTTGAGATGTTTTGCAAAAAAAATGTAAAGAAAAACGAGAAAGATGTTATCTATGCAAAAATGATGAAGAAACAAACTTCTGCTCTTAAGTTTCTTTATTCCATAATTATTTGGTAGGAAAGTGAAAAGAAAATAAAAGTTAAGATTCATGGAAAGGGGCTCCATTGGAAGAATGTTTAAAGAATTGAGAGACAAAATTATTTGGTAGGAAAGTGAAAAAGAAAATAAAATTTAAGATTCATGGAAAGGGGCTCCATTGGAAGAATGTTTAAAGAATTGGGACACAAAAGTCTGGTTAGATGAATACAAATTGCTTCCATTGATAGTTACATGGTGGATTTAGTTAGGTCGGAATTTTAATTGTTTTGAAGATAGAAATGTACAAAGTTTAAGTATTTAGAGTTTCTATTTTCAATATAATGTATTGATAAAGACTCATCAAGTGATTGGGGAATTCTATGATGAAACTAAGCCTTCCATTTGGAATTGTTTATAGAGTCCAGCTCTACTTATGAGAATAAATGACCCACTTAACTGAGTGGTTAGACTATCGCTTTCATAGAGCGAGAGTCATTGGTTCAAATCCAATACTAGGTAAACTTATTAAATACCATTGAAGAGTGGATGGCATCTAATAAGTTTTACTCCACTTTTTTGGATCGAGACTGAACATTGAATCCATTTTCAGATCATTATAAAAAATTTAATTAGAGATAGGGTCAGCATTGATAGCCTCTCATCGTGTGTCTTTTGTCTTCGGCTCAAGCTAAGTCAGCTTTAGCTATTTGAGAAGTGAGGTGTTAGAGGAATTTTGTGCATATTAAAAAAACATTCATATTTGTTTAAAGCAGAACTTGATTTTGGATCAATAATTATGTGAAATAAAATTCTCTTCTTCTCTTGTAGCTAGTTACATAGAAAATAAATAATTATTTATAAATATGTAGTGATTTTCAACTCCTTATATTTTGGATTACATGGAAAAACAGTATTTTGTCCCACTTTTAGAAGAAGCACAAAGATTAAAATAAATGAAAAAGTTTGTTCATTTCCAACATATCCATTAAGAACAAAATTCACTAGTTAATGAGTTGGCAAAAGAAGTCATAACTTCGGAGAATGGACAATGGCTTATTGAAAAAACTCAAGATAATATAAAAACATCTTAGAGACATGATCCAGTTTGTGAAATCTGATGTGAAATCTGATAATAAAATATTTTGGGTTTACAGATTTTTTTTGAATGAATTTTGTTGAACCACCATGAGTTGTGTGATCAGTGTTTCCTCTTTATAATGGTGAAGTTAAGAGAATTAAACTTAACTTAAATTTAGATGAAAATGTTTATTTTTTTATTTGTATATGAAAGTATTGATAAAGAACATACTGAAAGGCATTAAACCTGTAAAAGGCATAAAACCTATGAAATACTGTGGAAATCTTTATGTTTTTTTTTTTTGAAAAATTGAAAAAAGATGTATTGTGAATTTTTACAACTTTTGTAAAAAATAATTTGTGGAATATATATATATATATATATATATATATATATAAGAATTTAGAATGGACTAGAGTTTATGTTTTTCTTGAATTAGATTAAGATTTGACAAATATATGATAGTTTTTTCAAATAAATAATTAAAACAAATGTTAAGTGGCAATGTTAGCCTATGAGTTAACTAAGTGGATATGTTAATGTATAAAGAATGTGAGTCATAGAAGTGATTGCTGCTAAGAGACTCACTAGAAGGATGTTAGCCAGGAGATGTGTAACTCCTTCTGTGTTCATCCTAAAGCTGAGACTGTCCTTTATAAACCAGCATAGATTCATCTTAAAAAGGATCTACCAAGCCCTTAAAAGAATCAAATCTCTAGAACTACAAACTCTTTTTTAAAGTAGAAATGTTGAGGAAATGTGTAAAATAATATTTATGGTTTTAATTTATAGTTTTATACATGTGGTTCTAAATTACAAAAGATACATGTCAGTATACAATGAGTACAGAAAGAATTACACATCTTAGCTCTACTGAGCTTTAAAATATACTTTTTATTTCAGAATAATAATAAAATAAATAGTAATTTTTTTTTATACTATCAATGTAGGTATCAATGTAAATTAGGTTGGTATAACATACAGAAAAAACAAAAGAAGGTTAGGTTGTTATAACATACAGAAAAAACAAAAGATAAGCATTTTTTGTTCGTACATGTTAAAGGTCCGAAAATGTTCTTCGACGACAAATAGGACAGCTAGGGTTTTCAGCGAGCCAGGTGGTTATGCAGGCGGGATGGAAAAGATGGCTGCATGGCAACTTCAACGGTAGCGAACTATCAGACGACGAGGAGCCTTCAACCACAAACTCGTTGTAGCAGATAGAGCACTCCGGATCGCTCATTGTTGACAGAATCTCCAGTGGAATCAATGGTATCGATCCTACTCTTTGTGTAATGTCTTCTAAGCTACCATGAACGTAGGGTAGATAATGGAATACAGGATCATCAGCAGGCAGAGGCCCTTCACGCAACTTGGTGTTCAGCTGCACAATAGTGTGTTCGCCATTTTCATCTAAGTAGAGGTTCACAAACATTCCCAGATTTCTTAGAACAGGACTCAGTCGCTCATCACCATAAACCCGCCTCCCCAATATTATGAGATTCTCCACTTGAACAAACATGGGCGAATCAAACTGAAGCCCTAGAAATCGGTTAAATCTACGGTATAAGTCACAAACCACAGAAACCCACTCTTCATAAGTAACTTCTCTTCTTAACACACGGTAGTTAAATTGAAGGCATAATGTTGCCTGATCCTCCACCGACACTACAGAAGGCCGAATTGTTCGTGCAATATGTACATTCACAGACCGTTCTAATCTCTGTGTTTGCTGCCATTGACGTCGTCGCTCAGACGCAGCTCTCTCATAAATTGAGCCAAGACTAGTCCTGTTCCTCGGCCTCCTATGTCCAGGTTCAGTACGCATCGGCCTGTTCCCAGTGTTATTTCTCTCCGTGTTCGGCCTGTTCCTGCTGGTCCTCCACATACCCAACATTGTTCAGATTTATTGACTTTGATTTCGAACAGTTCGTGTTTGCACCTAAAGCTCTGAAGATTCGTCTTAGAATTGCAGTTAAGTGTTCTATCACGCCCATTGCTTTTATATTCAAATCCTTTTAACTATTCTCTCAATGGAGGCGTTTTTCAAACAAAACTCATCTCTGTCACAGCCGACTAGATTAGGTTAAAATGTTTTCTAGTTGCAGAATCACTGATAATTTATAACACTATAATTTATTTTATTTTTGTTAGATGGTTTTGCATTGAGGTTTTTGCATTGAGGTTTTTGCATTGATGTTTTTGGCTTAAATGGTTTTGCATTGAGGTCATATAATATTGTTTATCTAGGAGAGGTTGTATGAATCATGTTGTTATTCTACACTTTATGGATTTGGTTATTGGCTAAGGCATTGACATTATATTTGTAGGTACATGTACAATTTTGGGAAGATAGGGTTTTTTGAGATTTTGTGCATATTATAAGTTGGTGGTTATGGATGTGGAGAAATCAATAATAGTAGTTTGTTCAGGTAAAGGATAGGGTTTTTAGTTCACCACAAACTCTAGGGTTAAGAGTTCTAAAGCCAAACAGTTTTTTGGTTGACAATAAAGAATATTTTGAAGAGTGTATCCATCTAGAGACAACGGGGGTGCTTGGCTTGGATTTGATTTTACAAATATATTATTGTTGTTATGGATAAGCATGTTTTCCAAATTTATTAAATGATTCCTTTTGCCTCACATACATAACTTTGGATTTGTCAAACATCAAGAGTGATCAAATATCTTCACGGTTAAGTTTGTTGATCATTTAAGATGGATCTAGAGATAGCAGAAGAGTGGGGTAATATTGTTACTATGCAATTATCATATTTATAGTATTTTTATTTATGTGTAAATTTTGATATTTTTTTTTCAACATTATTTCCGGAGAATCAAGGTATGGCCAAATCAAGCAAAATGTCACAAGCTATATTTGAATCAAATATTCACTAGGTTTATTTTTGTTTCTATCTAGATTTGACAAACATATAGTAAATTCACTAATTATTTGTTATAAATATTATATATATATTTTTAGAAGGAAACATATAAACATTACCTATGTGACAACATATAAGGAAAACATCTATGTCAAACTTAACCTTACAATGCTTCATGATTCTCAAAGGTATTATATTTGTAACAAACTTAATGAATATGGTTATGAATGTTGATATGTTTGGACACAAAGTTAGATTTATCAAGCATTGAGAATGATCAAATCTCTTTACACGTAGATTTGTTGTAACCATTTAAGATGAACCCAAAGAAGTGAGGGGCAAAAATGTTTCTATTTGGTTATTATATTTGAAGTATTTATATTTAAGTTTACACTTTTTATACTAGGTGTATATATCAAATTACATAAGATTTATATTTATGCTTATTTTTATCTATATTTGACTATTATTTAATATTTCTTAATCATTTATTATAATTTTTTTTTGAAATTGATATCAACTTATATGACAATATCTTTATCATAGTTAAATGTCACATCTTTATCTATCATATTGGATTAACCGCAATATTCTCAATGCAATAACATTTCATTTCATCCATAAGGTCAATTTTTATGTCAAAATTAACCTTAATTTTCTCATGACTCTCATCTATTAAATGTTTTTTAACAAACTCAGTGACATTTCTATCTATCATAGTGGATTCACAGCAATATTCTCAATGCAATAACATTTCATTTCATCCATGAGGTCAATATTTATGTCAAAATTAACCTTAATTGTCTCATGACTCTCATCGATTTTATGTCAAAATTAACCTTAATTGTCTCATGACTCTCATCGATTTCTATCTATCATAGTGGATTCACAGCAATATTCTCAATGCAATAACATTTCATTTCATCCATGAGGTCAATATTTATGTCAAAATTAACCTTAATTGTCTCATGATTCTAATCGATTTTGTTTTTTAACAAACTCAGTGAACATTGTAGTAGACGTTGATATCCATAACCCCTTAACTAATTAGGGGTGATCTCTTTTATTGAAAATAAAAAGTAAAAATGAAAATGACTTAAAATATCTGAAGTAAGATTTAAAAATCAGAACAGTAATGGGAAGAAAGGAGGAATTAGTCTCTCTACCACCTAGAACAGATTACAGATCTAAAAATGTTTTGTCACAACAAATAGGACACCTTGGATTCTGAGCTAGCCATACCACGGATGTATGTTTTCCCTTAATTTATACCTTTGAAAAAATGGCATATACATATATCAACATCTTTCCAACCCACAATACTAGTGGATAAGATTCTTACACATTATCAAAATATTGTGGATTCAATTCATCTCTAAATTTGAAATTTAAAACAATTTATGCACCTTTCTACTCGACATTTTTTTATTCAGCCATTTCATAAGATGCTTTTAAAACAATTTATACACTTTTCCCTTCGTCATTTTTTTAAACATGTGAAACTATTTTACTTACTCATAAACCCTCATTACTCATTTTCTTAAATTATGTACATGAAATCTATGACATGTCATGGAATCTATAAATTATGTACATGGAATATATGACATGTCATGGAATCTATAGGTAAGAATTCACTTTCTTAAATCATGCAGAGGACTAGGTTTCAAAATCTATAAGAATTTATCATTTAACTTAGGTACAATCTTTTAATATACAATTTATTTATATTTTTTAATTTGGTTTATTGATTCCTACCAAAGGGAACATGGTATTTAAATTTTATCTTAGTAAATTTCATTATATAAAATTTCATTAATAAATACATTTTTAATAATACATATTTGATTTCTTTTTATAAAAAGATTCATTTTCAATATTTTTTTCCTCTATAGCATAGCGTTATTGCATTTTGAATAAACAAATCATTTTTATTAACATTACTTCTCTTTTGAACAATGATGAAAGGATCTTAAAAGTTGAATTTCTGATTTCAATGGATCTTCACTTAGACACCACCATTTATACTAAGGTTTCATCTATAATAAGTAATCATCATCTTTTATATAACACAATGATACACCAATGTGCTTATCTCTTCTAAATGATAAAATTATCATTTATGACATCCCAACTATTGTTTTCTCACATATTCACAATATAACTTTTACTTTACTCTCCTTATGTTGATCAACTACCCACAAATTCCATTCAAACAAAACGACAACCTAGAGGAGCAATCGTTGGGGTCAAGAAATACTTGAATTTGTTGATGGAAGAATGTGTTCATGTGGAAGAAAATTGATAGACAATGTCCATCTAGTGATGCTCACATAGCTCTTAAAGTGAGAATGTAAATAACATAAAAAAAATTCTTAACATACTTAAAAAAAATGTACATTTTGGTATTGTTTTTAGAATATAAATAGTTTTCTATAAAAAAAATTAATCACGTATTAGTTGAGAGATGTAGCTTACATTAACATATAAGATTCAATTTTCCTTAGGAAAATGAGGACATGGAGTGGTTTCTTCTAATAAGACAATTGTAGATTGTCTTGGCCTTCCCTTTTCTTGAAAATTCCATTTTTTTATCAAGTCATGGGTTTGGCTTACTTAGTTTGTGTGGGGTTTAGTCGGTTTAGGGTTTGGTTTACTTAGTTTGTGTGGTTTAGTCGGTTTAGCCTTTATCGTCTTATTGGTTTGAAATATTACAAGGAAGAGGGGTTGAAGGTGGGAGTTCAAGAGGGACTTTATTTTCATATAAAACTCGTTTTCGCAAAAAAATGGTTTCTAATACTTTTAATAATGAACAAATAGTTTTTCCATCTAACATTGGGGCTAGTCTACCCACACACAACTTAATTTGAAAAACCACTAAAAAAAATAACTTAACTTACTATATAAAAACAACACATATAAACTTATTTTTCATAAAATAGGTTAACTTACTAGGGTTTATATGTGATGAAGTGATATGTGTGCTTACAAAAAATATACATATAAAATCTCATTACATGTTTGTTAGGAAATTCTGAATACATATATATGTTCTTCTCTAACACCTAGTTTAAACCATGACATCACTATCATCCACCAAAAATTACCTCTAAAGTTTTTCAGTAGTCTTAAAAGACTTTGTAAGTGTGAAATACTTTTGTTTCTTGAACGTGTATGACTCTCTCATCTAAGTTGAACCTTGTCTTGATAACCGATCAACTTGGTGGTTAAAATCCTTGAAAATATATGTGAAATATATGTCTTCAAATGATTTTCTTTTGTCTAAGTTTAGTGTTTTTTTATTTATAATTGATTAGTTTGGTGGTTAAAATTCTTGAAAGTATGGGTGAAAGAGATGTCCACATATGAGTCTCGATGAAATTTAGCATTTTCTCTTTTAACCAATAGATCATCATTTTTGAATCACTCAACACTTGAAATCTCTAAACATGATTGTCTACAACCAATTTAAGCAAAATCCATAGTGTATTTTGTCCCAAAACGCACTCCAACCTTCAAGGAAAAGTAATGAGAATTGTGGATTGTGTATTTTTTGCTCTAAGGCCCTAGTTGATGGTTTGCTTGCTTTGAGGTCCCCATTGAAAGTTTTCTGCTTGCACTCCTTAAATTTCATGGAATATTTTGATTCAGCTTTTGAAATAAAGGATTTCCATCCAAATACACTATGCATAGTATCCAACATGGCTAAACCCCCCTTTACCTCCCCCTATCCTCTTTAAGAATATATATTTTTTGGAAAGTAAAAGAGATAGGGCATAGACGAAGGAAACTAAAATTTATCAAGAAACCCTAAAGAAGAGATATCATATCTCTAAGAAATCCTATCGAAGGAAAGCTAATTCTCTTTAGACAAAATATTTATATGTCCACAACTAGCTGATGCAATTTTATTAGAAAAAAAAATGGTTTCATTAAACACATTCATTTTCCATAATATGACTCTCTGGATGCTTAAAGTGCATGTCTCCATCCATATTAGGGGGATATTCAAACATACTAAGGATGTGTGCATGTATCCATCCATATTAATGGGATATCCAAACATATCAAGGATGTATGTTTTTCTTTAATTTATACTTTTGAAAAATGCCGCGCACACACACACGCACACACACATCAACCTTACTTAACATTAAATAAAGATAACATATATATATATGTATGTATGTATGTATGTATGTATGTATGTATGTATGTATGTATGTATGTATGTATGTATGTACGTATGTATGTATGTATATAATAGGCATCAACCTCACTTAACATAAAAGAAAAATAACATCTTGCTTACATAACTAAATGATAATGTATTCATAAAATGTCATCACGTTTGTGTCAACCTTTGTTAAATGAATCCACACAAGCCTCTTCATTCTAATGAATCCACACTTCCCGCATTTATTCACAACATGAACTTGATTTCTTGGAACATCTTTCCAACCCACAATACTAGCAGATAAGATTCTTACACGTTATCAAAATATTGTGGATTCAATTCATCTCTAAATTGAAATTTAAAACAATTTATGCACCTTTCTACTCATCATTTTTTTAATTCAGCTATTTCATAGGATTCTTTTAAAACAATTTATACACCTTTCCCTTCATATTTTTTTTAAACAAGTGAAACTATTTTATGTACTCATAAATCCTCATTACTCATTTTCTTAAATTACTCATTTTATAATTTTTAGCTTAGTCACAATCTTTTATTATAGAATTTATTTATATTTTTTTAATTTGGTTTATTGGTTCCTACCAAATACAACCTTAAGGGGAACATGGTATTTAAATTTTATCTTGGTAAATTTCATTATAAAGGTTAATTCATAAATACTTTTTCAATGAAAGGCATTCATTTTCAATACTGTTTTCCTCCATAACTATAGCATAGCTTTATTGCATTTTGAATCAAAAATCATTTTTATTAACATTACTTCTTCTCTTTTGAATGCTCATGAAAGGATCATAAAAGTTGAATTTATGATTTCAATGGATCTTCACTTAGACACCACCATTTTTACTATTGTTTTATCTATAAAAAGTAATCATCATCCTCTATATAACAAAATGATACAACAATGTGCTTCTCTCTTCTAAATGATACAATTAACATTTCTCACACCCGAACTATTCTTTTCTCACATATTCATAATAGAAATTTTACTTTCCTCCCCTTATGTTATCAACTACCCACAAATTCCATTCAAATAAAAGGGCAACCTAGAGGAGAAACCGTTGGGGTCAAGAAAGAATGTGTTTATGTGGAGGAAACTGGATAGACAATGTCCATCTAGTGATGCTCACATAGCTCTTAACGTGAGAATGTAAATAACATAAATGTTTTTCTTAGCATAAGTAAAAAAAATGTGCATTTTGGTATTGTTTTTAGAATATAAATACTTTTCTATACAAAAAATTAATCACCTACTCGTTGAGAGATGTAGCTTACATTAACATATACGCTTCAATGATCCTTACTAAAATGAGGACATAGAGTGTTGTCTTCTAATAACACAATTGTAGATTGTCTTGGCTTTCCCCTTTCTTGAAAATTCTATTTTTTAATCTCTCTTTAAAATCTCATTTTTTCTTACTATGAGGGCAAACACAAGGAGAAAAATCTTGTAAAAAATCCTTATTTTAATAAGTTAATATTTATTTTTATAATTTTGTTGAAACCATGTCTTTAAATTAATTCATATAAGAGGAATGAAAAATAAACATTTTTCCACCATCAATAATTTTGTTTAATATAATAAAATTGTGTATAAAAAAAATTAAACGAAAGATATTTGTTAAATTAAATTAATATTTAATATATTTATAATTTACAATTTTAATGATAATTTACAATTTTGATGATAATTTACAATTTTGATGATAATTTCTTGCTTATGAATATACATGTGTATATGATTTGGTTATGATGTTTTAAGCTCTTGGTTAAGAGATAAAAACTGATGAGAATAAACTAAACATGTGAATTTATTCAATGTTTGAATATAGGTATCGCTGGAAGCGAGGACTATGAAAGCATCCTAGGGGTGCATGTGGACATGTGATTGTCCTGAAGAGCTCAAGATGAGCGGTAATGAAAAAGGTGCTAGTGAGACTGTGAAGTTCCTAGTAGCTGAGACAAACCATGTGGAGAGGCTCCATGGTTGAGAGGTCTGAAATAGACCAGAGACACTAAGTGTCATGACCAAGAGGGATTGGTCCAGCATTCACGGTGAAGTGAAAGAGGTTGAGAGCATGAAAAGCCACAGGGGTGGTGTGGGTTCCAGGATGGAACAAGACAAAGAGGGGAAAAAATCTTGCTGCTCTCTCTTTCGTTTTTTATTATACTTATGCATTGTGAAAACAGAAGATTGTTGAATGCATGTATGGCTGAAAATAGAATATGTCTATTTGCTTAAAATAATTATGAATGCTGGAATAGTTAATTCCGTGCCCAAGAATGGACATGAATGAGCTCATGTGCCTGTTGGGAAGGCATGAAAAATATGAAAGTCTCCTTGAAAAGACTTGGATTGTCATGCCAATTGGGCAATTAATTGACTAATTTAATGCCTATATTATGCTTGGTCTAACTGAATTTCAATGGTGCATTTCATAGGTGAGAAAAGTGAAATCCAGTAGTGCACATTGATCATGGCAGCAGACCAAAGGCTGTCAGACTTGGCTGGAAGTATTCTTCAAACAATTGCCAAGACCCAAGAAAATCTTGAACAGATGCTCAGGATACAGAGAAGTTCCTAAACATGGGGACCAGTCGAAAGCTGAGAACCAGCAAGAGAAGCTCATGGAAGCCGAGGGGCTTGGTCTCGAAAGTTCAAGTAAATAATTGAACATGGGACAGATCTGCAAAATTTTGAAATTTTGATGTGAAAATTGTATATGCATTCCTATGTATTGGAACACCAAGGATGGTGTTATTCCAAGGGGGAGGGGATTGTAATACCCCCGGTTTTGACCCCGGTTGCATTAAAAGATACATTATGTATATGTTGTAATTAATCGTGGTGTGGAGCTAAAGGCAAAAGCCCCACCATCGATTTGGTCGTGTTATGTTTTGGCAATTGGGATCGTTGTTGATGGTATATCGTGTTATCCGACATATAATAGTTTTGCATCATGTAAATATGCACATTCATTAAAATAAACCTACATCCAGCTACGACGATGCAACATTAAATGGAAAGAGCATGATTCCCTAAGGTTAAGGGGGGGATTGTCTAACCCGTGGGAGCCATTGGGGAAAGGCCATGTGTTAGCCACTCATTCAAGAACCCTGATGTTAGTTGAGGGAAGTTGTTTGCTGGGTAGTGGTGGGTGGCAGGCTTGCCCCCACACACTCTCCACCAGCTGGTTCAGTCACACGCATGGGCTAGGAGTGGTTTCCTCATGCGCTGTTTGGGATACCGATCGTTCTGTCCACTCTCTTTGTTCATGGGCTGTTCATTCCTCATGAAAGGTAGAGATAAAAAGGAATCACGATTCTATGTGTGGGCTTGGTTCTCCTTTACCTCACCGATTGTTAGTATGTGGGTATGTTTTCCTGATTACGCAGAGAGTCTGTGTTTACTCCCCCATTGCCGACTGTGTAAATGTGTCATGGATTCATTGTTGAGAAGGGACCATTATATTACCACGTTGTTGGTTGTGTCTGGATTGTGTAATGTCCTGTTACTTCATCGTGAACTGGGGCTGTTGTTCTTCCCCTGATCGGTGGTTACTGTGAGTACCTACGTTGTGTTGACTATGGTCTCATTCATGTTTTCCCTTACAACTTGGGCTGCTATAGGTTGCTGTGGAATCGTTTTGGCCATGATAGGGCCAAGAACGATTCAGGGATTTGTCTTCCCCTGTCGAAGCTGTGAAGTGCTTGTTTTGCTGTATGCATGCAGTGGTTGGTCTTCAGACTGTGTGGAGTGGGATTGAAGGCTAGGTATGCTTGAGAAACCTAGATTTGGGAACCACACAAAGAGAGTTAGATGGTTATATTTCTTCTCCATAACCCCGGAAGAGCACTGGAAAGGGAAGTCAGGGCCTGAGGGACTGTGAAGCAGAGAAGGGACTAATTCCTAGTGTCGATTGTGTGTGGGTGCCATAGAGGTCAGGCTAGCTCCGGTGTAGGCATCCTTATCTCTTCCATGAGCTCATTGGCTGAGCATTTAGCTTCTCCTAGCTCCCTGATAGGCTGATAAACCCTACTATGTGGGATTGGCTGTGATTGGTGTACCTTGGCTATGAGTAAGCCTGCTTAGACCCTTATTCCTTAGGGAATCATGCCCAACTCGGTGGTGGCAGTGTTGCTGAGAGATCGATGAGCATGCTGGCATGTGGTTGGGTGGAACGTTGTAGCAACGTAGCTGGTTGCGGGACGAATTCTTTATAAGATGAGTATTCTTGCCTGCAATTATATTTGATGTCTAATGAACTATGATGAACATGTTGAATGCCTGAATGTATGTTTGCTTCCGCTGTGTATGTTGAGTAACTATGCATCTTAGCATGTTTTATGTTTTAACCATTTTATTTCAGCATTATATGCATGTTCTTGTTCATGGGGCTAGTTTTCCGGTCTGTTTGACGGTTTGGTAGCGTCGTCTTCACCAGTTGGAGGGTCGGGGACATTACAACAACGTTCAAATTACCTTGTACTTGATTCACGGTTAATTCCATCTCCTTTAATAACTCAGGTCCTAGTATTAACCTGTCGATGGGGTTGCTCCATGAGATGGGAGTATTTCATTTTCTACCATACCGAATCTCAAATATTTTTGCAGCTAGATGAGACCGTGATACCAAACTCAACCTCATCCTCAAGGACACCAATGGGTTGATTTTTTTTGAAAATGCTCCCAATCTTACTCCTAACAAAGAGGTTCATTTACATAACTTTCTTATTTACTTTGAGTTCTTGTAGTCAAGCATTAGCCCTCATCATTTCTTTATGCTTTTTAAGTTTTTAGTGTGTGCAATTTTATTGGCTTCCATAATTGTATGGATATTTGGTGTGTTTATTGATATTTTTTTTTTGAATTTTCAATAAACTTTTTATATGGATATTTGATATGTTTGTTGTTATTTTTTTGTATTCCAATAGTAAATTTTTTATTGGATTTGTTGTATTACTTTTGTTACTTATTTCTCAATGTGTATAGAGATATTATATGTACTTAAAGGTAGATATATTATTAAATATGAACAATTTAATTTAATTTTATATTAATTATAATGTGTATGCTAGTTTAAATCATTTTAAATTTTGTTTTGGAAGTGTTGTTTTATTATATCATGCATAAATCTAGAAATTGTGTTGAATGGATTTAGGACTTTTCATAGTGTCCACTAGAAAGAGAAAGCGAGAGGACTTTAATTTCTTCAAGGAGATATATCATACACTAGGATGGAACATGAAACTTCACACTAGAGTTTTCCCATTCAAAAGCTCGGTGATGTTCATTTTATCATAATCACATTCTTTATATAACTAAAGTAAGTAATTTTTTTGCTTGGGTGCCATTATTGATTCTATGATTAGGTTTCATTTAATTTAATGTATTTACATAAAATTCTATTTGACATGTAATCATACTTTTACTTTCTTCACTATGATTTATGCCCTTTGTCATACATGCCATATAATTTTTAAGCATACTTCTATTGTAGAGTCACCATGTAATTATTTTTTATCAGCAAGCTGGTGAAGAACCTTCTATTTCCTTAAAATAAAATAATGTTACAACCAATTTTCACTACCTACCAGAAGGCCAAGTGAGGCAAAAAGGAGTGGCTAACTTCCAGAAGAATATATTAGAACACTCAGCCAGATTGGAACGACTAAACACTAAAGCCAGATCCAATATAGGATCATAGTAGAGGGTAGTTGAATGAGAATCTATGACTTGGATGTTACAAAGAATATTTTCCTAGCCCCGAGTTGGGCTGATTCTTACGTCTTTCCTTTTTTTCCTAGTTTTTTCTTGACTTGTATCCATCCCCCTGAATCTGGGGACACTAAGGCCAGTTGTAGCATGTTAGTGGAATCATGGTGGAGGTCCTTATCAGAGTCTGAAGAGGAGGATTCATGGTATCCTTTTTTTCCCTTGTGGAGGGCCTCTTTTCATGCTTTCATCTTCTTGAATAGACATGCGCACCTTGGGAGCAGGTGGAGTGGATCTCTGTTCCTATTCCTGATTTACTAGGGGTGTGTCTTCATCAAGCTGGTCATCTTGTTTGTTTTCTTCCTGCAAGTGCATCTTGGGTTGCTAGCTTTTGGCTCTATCTTCCTTCATTGTTCTTTGTTGTTGGGTCTTCCTTTGTGGGCATGCAATATGTAGGTGGCTCGTGTATCGATAGATATTGCATATGAAGGATGTGTTTTCATATTCCAAGGATTAACTCCATATGGAGCTTCCTAGTTTCAGGTTGATATTATTGGGAAGCCCTAACATGTCAGCAAAGAGGTTTCATTATAGATAAGGAGCAATGGAATGTTGTATTTCATAATATGCCACTTACCCATCACATACATATTAGTAGCATATTATTCATCAATGCAATCACTGTAACATGCATATATTTCCTAAGTCTAGGAATATAGACATGTACACAACTTAATAATATCATTTAAGAAACTAGATATATAGGAAATGACAATTCAAATACTTATATTTTTTTGTTTTGTAGAATCCCTCTTGATCTTTGTCTCCTTGAAGGAGTTACTGTAGTCTCTAACAACGTGCTCTACTCCATCATCTGATTCTGAGTACTTGTTCCTATATTTATCATGACCGAAAATATTGAGAAAGTATTCTACACCACATATCACATAGGACTGTGTGCTAGAGCTAAATTTGTGTCCTACAAATGCATCCCTTTTTATCCAATGCTGAAATCTGTTAGTTGGAATATTTCACCTTCTACGGACAATAAGGTGTTCCACTGGTCTGAATGGTTCAAATCCAGAACAAATGAAGGACAAAGGTTGCAGACCCTCCCTGGACACCATAGATACCTGGAATGTAATGCTTCGATAGTAACCCTATGTACCTGCAATCAGTTTAAACAAACAAAAACATCAAAGTTGCTAGAATATAATCTACTAATCCATGTTAGTGACTAAGGAATCTATCAACATACATGTGAAATCAAACAACAACAATAATGTGGGATGGAAATTATCTTTGTATTAATATAAAAATGGAGAATTTTACAACCAATCAAGCCTTAGTGTTGACATGCATCTCCATGAAACCTAGCACTCTCATCCCCATAAGCTCCGAATTTAGCTCTCTATGCTCTCCAATGGCTTGGGATAAGTGATCAATCCAACAACATAACAATACCTTAAGAGTTCTCCCCCTCAACCATAGATATGAGCTTGTATTTATAAGGCTCAATGGATAGGGATGGTTGAGAGATTAGTGGATGAGGTGGCCTCTAAGATCATAGAATGAGGGATCTCGAGCTCAACTGACCCACGATGATAGGGATAAGGGAGGACACGAGGCTCATGATCTAGAAGCCTCGAGAAACTTCTCTTTTTCCCTCTTTACCCAGGGTACCACATTTATCCTTCAATGACAGAGCGGTTTTGGTAAGAAACGCTTATGGACTAAGTGCCATAAGTGGTGGCACTGCTTGTGGACAACAAGGGATAGGAAGTGCAAACAAGGTACCTCTCCTGGATAGCAAGGAAAGCATGATGCTGGGAATCTTCATGAAAGATTGACAATTAGCATGGGTTTCCACTCCAAGTGTTGGGATTAAGGGCAAATAGGTATGTCAAAGGTCTTATCACATGATGATGACAGGATTTTGGTATAACAAAATCGATAATAGCATGATCTTTGTCTTCATGGGTATAATTATTTTGGATCAAAGTACATATTCCTCATTAATTAAGGAATCTTCCTTTTCTTTCTTCTCACCCATGATATCACACCTGATCCCAAACTAAAACAACATCTTGAAGTGTTCTATCTATCTTCATCATTGCCAGCTAAATATGAATTTACATAACCATGTAATCTGATCTCACTATCATATTCATATCTTGTGGTCACAATCCGGTGGACCCTCTTGGTAACCCATTACATGTTTTGTCACAATCATGTGACCATGTCCTATCTCAAAAGTTTTCACCATAAATCAAACATTTGTCCTTGTGTTTTTCAAATATGAATCAATCATCTGTCTATAAACTATGGCATCAAGTGTCTCTAAAGTAGGATCGCATAGCAACTTCAAGTTTGATTCCATTGATGTATCATATCCCAACGTCTCAAACCTCTTCAAAATATTGACTACATATTTTCCTTAGCTAAGGAAAATATCCTCTAGATTCTTTCACACCTCAAGTCTTAAGAATCATGTCAATATTCTTGAACTCTGAGATATATTGTAGTCACTCCCTCTAAAATGGAGCACTGTCATCCCTTTGCATCTTGTACTCTCTGCATCAAGACATTATGCACTGGAGCACTGGTCTCCTCCTCTACTGCTAATATTTTTTGTATCCATCTATGTCACCTCTCAAGGTCACCGAATATCAATATCTTCCATCTAGAACTTTGTTGCAAGTTCCTCCTGCACCCATATATGAGTTTCTCATCCTTTGAAGGCTTCCATCTTCAACCTTGTAGAAAATGTTGATATCTACATCACTATAGGTGATCCTCATGCTCCTCATGTCACTGTATGTGTTATCCCACGGGTGCCTTCTGAGCCAGTACAAATCCTTCTAAGCATAGGTGGTTCTTTGTAGAGAGTCCCAGATCCATGAGGTTTCTCAATCTGCCCTTCTACTTGATTACACCAATTATATCCACCATTGAATAGGTGTGTTTGGTAGCTATATCAATGTCTCTTCATGATCGAATCCCTCTTTCTGAGAGAAACCAAGAACCTTTATTTGTATTTATCGATGTTGCCATATGCTACATGCTTGATCTTGTAGATCCACTTGGAAGAAACTATAGACTTCCCTTTAGGTCTCATAATCACATCTCAAACATCATTCTTCATGATTTATCGGTACTCCTCAATCATCACATCATTCCATTCTTTCTTCTCAGGACATTGTGTCACAATATGTCCTTTGTGAGAGATTCTTCGTCTGAAATCATTTTATTCTTACGACAATATTATTCCTTCTTTTTTTTCTCTTCTTGGTATGAGTTGTTAGGGATTGGTTTTCATATTCATTCATCTCTTCTTCTTTTGTTGTCAATCGAGCTTCTTCTTGTGTGCATTCCTCCATAGGTGATCTTCCTTCTAGAACAAATTCCTTAAATGGATGATTCCCATGATATTTGGAGACCATTCAATGTATTCATCACCACTTTTTCTTCTTCAAGGTTGTCTCCAATAACTTCTAGCCATTCCTTGATCTAGGAGACCCTTGTTAAGTAAGATTGAATTCTTTCTAACATCTGCATATTCACACTATTGAGTTGAGTCCTCAAGGTCATCTTCATGTTGATATTATTTCCTTTATATAAGCTGGTCAAAGAATCGAACATCTCCTTGGGAGTCTTCAAGGATAATACATGTGGAATCAAATGGTCCTTGATGGAATTTGCAACGATCGTCTTGGTATTGACCAATTTCCTCTTATCCTTTGTTGTGTCCTCATATTCCTCTTAATATATAAATTCTTCTTTGTCATAGTTCTCCAAGTCACGCTCTTATGTATGATAAGCGGTCTATACTTCCATGCCTAGAAGTTATAAGCTCCTTCAAGATTGTAGTCAAGTTTGGTATTGTTTGTCATCTTGATAAAATGAGAACCTCAAATGGAAATAGAGAGAATAGAACTTACCAATAAGAGTTCTTCCATTGGATGCTTGCTTCAATGCTTTTTTGGAAGAATTCTTCTTGTGGACCTAGGGTTTAATTGAGAAACCCTAATTTTTCAACTTTGGTGACTTTCACATATGATTGTATAAAAATATGCATCTCCTCAAGGCTAGCTAAGCAATATACTCCTTTTACCAAAACTGTGGACAAAACTGGAAAATATCTGATGCCCTAGTTTTCCTAGCAGTGGTGTTAAGTAAAAAATTGAATAGAAATATGAACCCTCCTAGGGATATTTAAATAGTCCTCCTTTTTCAATTGATCTATGGAGGGAAGTGCTCAAAACATGAAGCCTTGGTTTCTTCAATTTCTTCTACATAATTGTGTGGTCTCAATTATGATGTATCTTCGAAAAAACTCCTCCTAAAGGTCTACATATTCTTCTTCAAATATCCTGATATGTCTTGTTTCCAACCACATTGGTTAGAGAAATATTGTATTCACCAAGTATAACTTATGTTATTTTTCCCAAGGTGACCTATTTATGGAATGGTTCAGTATAACAAACTTGTATGGACTTCCATGTGTTACTATTTCAGCTTGGGGTTCTGAAACTTGTAGCAGAGAAACTTTCATCCAAGCCCTTTCAATAACATTGTACTAAATTCTATTTTGATATTCCTATCATGAGATATAGAAATTCTCCCTAGGTCACTTGTTTAAGACTGAATTTTGGAAGAGGATGGAACCCTATTTTGGAGGTATCATATCTCCAAAAGTATAGAGAATATCAGGATAAAACTAGATAACAAGGTACACCGAAGTCTATACAGGTGTGATGCACCTAGAGAAAGTGCACATGTCGAAGTGGAGAGTGTTTGAATTGTTTTTATTTCGAATTGAAGAGTTTTTGCAGTGTTTTTGCATGTTAATTGAATATTTTATGAAGAATTAGTTGTTTCTTGAAGTTGTAAGATGGAGAATTCAATAGCTTTGACACCCAAAATACTCACAGCCTTCAAATATCTTGATTAGAGAGTTGATATGCATATATCCTTGTGCAACAAGGGGATATATAGGGTCACTCTGGGAAGAGAAGTCGAACCTTAGCAACATCTTGAAAAATCAAATTATCTTAATATGCTTCATGAAGCATTTGGATTCATGTGCATCCACATCTACATAGAGTTACTCGTTTATCTTAATGGATTGAAAACACCAAAAGAAGTATGGGAGAAGCTCAAATCCTTTTTCGGAAAGTAAGATGAGATCATGGGCCATATTCTAGAGAATGAGCTAATAACACTACAACACAACAACTTCGAAATATAAAACAAATTTTCTCAAAATTGAAATCGCTTGTCATGCAATGCAAGCAGTGCGGGATTGATAAGAAGGATGAGCAATTGGTTCTCTCCATTGTAACTCTATTTTGTGTAACAATTGAGGTACTCACCTCAATTGTTTCCACATATTATGCTTCAGTGGTTAATAAATCCACCACTAGAATCAATTAAATATTTAATGAATAAAATTACAACATAAGAGTTATAAAATATATTAAAATTTCATAATGTGTGGCATAATAGAAGAACTAGGGAGAACACTTGTTACCAATTGAAACATGTATCATAAAAGAATAGAGACCAAATAAATATAAAAATAGGCTAATACAAGTCAACATCAAAATCTATTAATAACAAAGATGAGCTAGCAATAAAAATATGTAATCTAAAATGGGGTACATATATTCATATTTGAGGATATCATCAAAGATCGAGATAAGCTAAGAAACCCCCGAATGGGGTGGTATGGAGTAATGGATCCACTTGAAACCCATGACAAGTACAAAACATGGCATTCCCTCTTCTACTAGATATAGGTGTCAAGCACGAGCTAGAGAATGAACAAGGATCAAGGGGAACACAAGGTATGATGAAGGTTGTTTCGACATAGACCACATGAGACAATGAGTTTTCTCCTAATGTGGCGGATTGTGTCATGATGTTTATATGGAGAGGATTATTACAAGTGATGGTATACCTTGATGATGTGAACAGAATGTACACGACATGTAACCACAACAACATTTGAGCCCAAAATTCAACGACAGAATCCAACAACATCCAACAGAATTCGACGACATTCGACCACTGGGTTGATTTTTTTTTAAAGGCTCCCAATATTACTCCTGAAAGTATATGGTTGGTTTATGTTTTAGGAGGTTTTAATTAGTTAATATTTCTTTAAGTTTTTTCCCAAGGTAAGGGTGGGCAAACCATGGGAAGATTCAACCTAATAGGAAGAACACCTAAGTCAAAGTTGAACATAAGATAGCAATGCGAAAGCATATATCGCTTATTGCTCTTAGAAGTAGGCAAGTACAACGTATGGCTTCTCTCATTCCTCAAGGAAATAATATCCCGTTCGATCATAAACTCCACCAATCCAACACCAATACTGTAATCACCCTTCAGGTATCCTCACAAGCTAAATTAAGACAGTTTGTCAATGACAATATACTATTTTGCTCCTAGTATAATTTACCCAGTGGCAAACCAAAAAAGAAGCATATGCATTGTACATTTGTTTTTATAATTTTTTATAATTTACAATTTCTTTTATAAATTAATATATCTCTTTATTTAAAATAAAAACTAATTCAAAAAAAATTAAATACATAATATATAAAAACAATTATTAAAAATAAATAAATAAAAATTTATTTACACATAAAAATTTCTCTCCTATAAGATTGAAATAAAAAATAATTTCATAATTATGCTGTGGATCTTGTTTTCTATATTACTTTAAAGGAATCACCATACATACAAGTCATAAAATTAAGACAATAGTCAAAATATCAAGAAGAATCTTTAACCTTTATCCTCATCTTAAATTACAATAATCACTACTATTATCCACGATCTTGGAACATGACTCAGATCATAAAACTTTACTCTTAACTACAAACATATACCTAGAAAGGAGGATTCTAAAATTTCACTTAATTTTGTGTTACAATGTGCTTAGGATGAAGAGCTAAGTAAATTGTAAAATTGGACCATCAAATAATAAATATAAAGTTAATCAACATTTTAATATTTTTTTGGTACTATATGATTTAACAAAACCTTATTTTTTATAAGTAATAATGAATTTTTAAATAACAAAAATAAATCATTTTTATATTAAATTATTAAAATTATTTTTTTAATACCATTTAATAAGGAGAGATGTATAACTCTTTTAGTGCTCATCCTAAGTTAATATGTATCTTTTATAATGAAAAAAATTATAAAAAATAACATGTAAACTCAAATTAGATTTAAAATATTTACAGCAACACATATATAAAAGTTAAAACTATACAAATTAGATAAATTAAAACCATAAACATTGCATTACACACTTCCTCAACATTTCCACTCTTAAAAGGGTTTTGCAACTTCTGAGAATTGATCTCTCTGTCCTCTTGGTAGATCCTTTTGAAATGGATCTATACTAGTAATATAAAAGTGTCAATTATATTGAGATATGAGATAGGGTTTGAAGGAAATGATAAAGTACAGAATGATTTTTTTGCAACCTTAAGATAACAATATTAAGATTAAGGCTTGTAGTGTTTTTTTGGTTTGGATGCATTCTCCTACAGGGATCTATTCTTCTAAATTTCCCTACAATTATTTGATTGAGAATAATGGTAAGTGAAGAGTGTTAATGATCACGGAGAATGGTATGAAAATGTACCATTGTTTCTTATAAAATAAGATTTTCATGTGGTTTCTTATATCAAACAAGGCATTAACTTGAGATGTTTTACAAAAAAAATGTAAAAAAAGACCAGAAAGATGTTACCTATGCAAAAATGACGAAGAAACAAACTTATGCTCTTACATTTCCTTATTCCATAAATATTTGGTATGAAAGTGAAAAGAAAATAAAAGTGCAAGATTCATGGAAAGGGGACTCTATTGGAATAATGTAAAGAATTGGGACACAAAAGTATCGTTAGATGAGTACAAATTGCTTCCATTGATCGTTACATGGGGATAAGATTTATGGAAAGGGGACTCCATTAGAAGAATGTTTAAAGAATTGGGACACAAAAGTATCATTAGCTGAATACAAATTGTTTCCATTGATCGCTACATAGAGATTTAGTTAGGTTGGAATTCTAATTGTTTTCAAGATAGAAATGTACAAAAGTTTAAATATTTAGAGTTTCTATTCTCAAGATAATGTATTGATAAAGACTCATGACGTGAGTGGGGAATTTTATGA
Organism: Pseudotsuga menziesii; assembly: GCA_001517045.1. Lineage (NCBI taxonomy): Eukaryota > Viridiplantae > Streptophyta > Pinopsida > Pinales > Pinaceae > Pseudotsuga > Pseudotsuga menziesii. The sequence goes on from LPNX010518694.1 coordinate 61,014, forward strand.
TGAAACTAAGATGTGGTCATATTTTGATGGGGCTGTTAGAGGTGATCCGAAGAAGTGAGGTGTTGGAGGAATTTTGTACATATCAAAGAAATATTGGTTTACATTGTTTTTCTGTTTAAAGCATAATTTGGTTTTGGATCAAATAATTATGTGAAATAAAGTTTTTTCTTCTCTTATAGAAAGCCACATAGAAAAGAAATAATTATTTTTAAATATTCAGTGATTCTCAACTTATCATACTTTGAATTACATGGAAAAACAGTATTCTCTGCTTGCAGCTTGTCCCACTTTCAGAAAAAACACAAAGATTAAAACACTTTCAGAAAAAACACAAAGATTAAAACAAATAGAAGAGTTTGTCCATTTCCAACATATACATGGAGAACAAAATTCACTAGTTAATGAGTTGGAAAAATAAGTCATAACTTTGGAGAATGGACAATGGCTTTTTGAAAAATCTCAAGATAATATAAAAACTTATTAGAGACATGATCCATTTTGTGAAATTTGATAATAAAATATTTATTGTTTAAATATCTGTTTTGAATGAATTTTGTTGAACGAACATGAATTCTGTGATAACTGTTTCCTCTCTTTATGACGGTGAAGTTAAGTTAAACTTAAGTTAAATTTAGATAAAATCATTTATTGTTTTATTTGTATATGAAAGTATTGATGAAGAATATGCTGAAAGGCATTAAATTTGTGAAAAGCATAAAACCTGTGAAACAACGTGGAGTTCTTTTCGGTTTTTTTTTTAAAATGAAAAAAAAATGTATTGGGAGTTTTTACAACTTTTGTTAAAAAAAATTGTGAAATATATATATAATTTAGAATAAACTAGTGTTTATGTTTTTTTCTGAATTATATAAGGATGAAACAAATATATGACACTTTTTTCAAATAAACAATTAAAACAAATGTTAAGTGGCAATGTTCATCTATCAATTAACTCAGTTGATATATGTTAATTAGGAAGAAGGTCTATATATGTTATAATTTTGGGGTATCAATTAACTCAGTGGATATATGTTAATTAGGAAGAAGGTGTATATATGTTATAATTTTGGGGTGGACTACCATCTATGCTTTTTCATCTACCGATGAGAGTGAAACAAGTGTACTGTCCATATTTATTTTATGGGTGTCCTCCAAGATTAAATGAGAATTGAGACAAGTGTACTATATAGGAGTCTAGCTAATGTGAGTCATGTAAGAGTCGAACTCCTAATAAAATAGTTGGAACTCCTAATAAACTCCTCCAAACTCCCAGCATCTCATAGTTGGATATAGATATAAATAGGTTTTCGATTATTTTTAAAGGAGGTTAGTCTAACTCATCATTAACAATTTCAAAAAATTAAAAATAGATTAGTTAACATTTGAGAAGTACAATTCGTGATAGTTGGAAAAAGAAAACTCCGACTTCAACTATTCGATTATTAGATACAACTATTCAATTATTAGCTTAAATATATTGATGATACAACTATTAGCTTAACTTCAACTCCAATCATGAGTTTTACTTTTATTGCAATTGCGAATAAATTAATTTTTAAATTAACTATTAGATGTACAACTATTAACTTAACTTCAATGATTTTATGTTTATTAGTTTAACTTCAACTCTAATCACTATTATATTACTTAAAATATTAGATTAAATCCAATGATTCTACAACTATTAGCTTAACTTCAACTCTAATGGCGGTTATATTGGATAACTATTACAATAGTGATACAACTATTAAAATAAATTTAGATGAACTCCACCTCTTAGCATGAGAAGTTGACCTTGATTGTACTGAAACCATGCACCAAGAACAATCACTTAGGTAGTGTGCAAATTAGGTGACAATTGAACTTCATATGGCACTTGGGAGTAGAGTTAATGTGCATAAGGCACAATCTAAGCTTTATATTAACTTTCAAATTAACTATTAGATACAACTATTTGTTTAACTCCAATGATGATACCACTGTGAGCCAAGCTTCAACTATAAGCTTAAGTTGTTGTTATATTAACTTAATTCTTAGATACAAGTAACTGACACATTCTTTAGTAAGAAAACATTATCAATATGTCAAATATATACCTATGAGCTTATAGTGATTGCATCTAAGAGATCCACTAGGGGGATATTAGCCAGGAGATGTGTAACTCCTATGTTCATCCTAAAGATGAGACTGTCCTTTATAAACTAGCATAGATTCATCTTTATAAGTCAACATAGATCCATCTTAAAAAGGATTTACCAAGCCCTTAACGTAATAAATTCTCTTGAATTGCAAACTCCTTTTTGAAATGTAAATGTTGAGGAAATGTGTAAAACAATGATTATGGTTTTAATTTGTAATTTTATATATATGGTTCTAAATTGCAAAAGATATATGTCAGTTATACAATGAGCATGGAAAGAATTCCACGTCTAAACTTTAATGAGCTCTAAAATTTACTTCTTAAATAAAAATAAAAATAAATATTAGATTGTTTTTTAAATAGTATATCAACGCTCGTTGGTATAACATATAGGAAAAAAGCAAAAGATAAAGCATTTTTTCTTCGTACGTGTTAAAGGTCCGAAAATGTTCTTCGACGACAAGTAGGACAGCTAGGGTTTTGAGCGAGCCAGGTGGTTATGCAGGCGGGATGGAAAAGATGGCTGCATGGCAACTTCAACGGTAGCGAGCTATCAGACGACGAGGAGCCTTCAACAACAAACTCGTTGTAGCAGATAGAGCACTCCGGATCGCTCATTGTTGACAGAATCTCCAGTGGAATCAATGGCATCAATCCTACTCTTTGTGTAATGTCTTCCAAGCTACCATGAACGTACGGTAGATAATGGAATACAGGATCATTCGCAGGCAGAGGCCCTTCACGCAACTGGATGTTCAGCTGAACCATAGTGTGTTCGCCATTTTCATCTAAGTAGAGGTTCACAAACATTCCCAGATTTCTTAGAACAGGACTCAGTCGCTCATCACCATAAACCCGCCTCCCCAATATTATGAGATTCTCCACTTGAACAAACATGGGCGAATCAAACTGAAGCCCTAGAAATCGGTTAAATCTACGGGATAAGTCACAAACCACAGAAACCCACTCTTCATAAGTAACTTCTCTTCTTAACACACGGTAGTTAAATTGAAGGCATAATGTTGCCTGATCCTCCACCGACACTACAGAAGGCCGAATTGTTCGTGCAATATGCACATTCACAGACCGTTCTAATCTCTGTGTTTGCTGCCATTGACGTCGTCGCTCAGACGCAGCTCTCTCATAAATTGCGCCAAGACTAGTCCTGCTCCTCGGCCTCCTCTGTCCAGGTTCAGTACGCATCGGCCTGTTCCCAGTGTTGTTTCTCTCCGTGTTCGGCCTGTTCCTGCTGGTCCTCCACATACCCAACATTGTTCAGATTTATTGACTTTGATTTCGAACAGTTCGTGTTTGCACCTAAAGCTCTGAAGATTCGTCTTAGAATTGCAGTTAAGTGTTCTATCACGCCCATTGCTTTTATATTCAAATTCTTTGAACTATTCTCTCAGTGGAGGCGTTTTTTAAACAAAACTCATCTCTGTCACAGCCGACTAGATTAGGTTAAAATGTTTTCTAGTTGCAGAATCACTGATAATTTATAACACTATAATTTATTTTATTTTTGTTAGATGGTTTTGCATTGAGGTTTTTGCATTGATGTTTTTGGCTTAAATGGTTTTGCATTGAGGTCATCTAATATTGTTTATCTAGATCAAGGAGAGGTTGTATGAATCATGTTGTTATTCTACACTTTATGGATTTGGTTATTGGCTAAGGCATTGACATTATATTTGTCATTAATTACATGGTTTCTTTTTATAATAGAATGGGACTTCTTTTTTTTCTTGTAGGTACATGTACAATTTTGGGAAGATAGGGTTTTTGAGATTTTGTGCATATTATAAGTTGGTGGTTGTGGATGTGGATGTGAAGAAATCAATAATAGTAGTTTGTTCAGCTAAAGGATAGGGTTTTTAGTTCACCACAAACTCTAGGGTTAAGAGTTCTAAAGCCAAACAGTTTTTTGGTTGATAATAAAGAATATTTTGAAGAGCTTATCCATCTAGAGACAACCGGGTGCTTGGCTTGGATTTGATTTTACAAATATATTATTGTTGTTATGGATAAGCATGTTTTCCAAATTTATTAAATGATTCCTTTTGCTTCACATATATAACTTTGGATTTGTCAAACATCAAGAGTGATCAAATATCTTCAGTGTTAAGTTTGTTGATCATTTAAGATGGATCTAGGGATAGCAGAAGAGTGGGGTAATATTGTTACTATGAAATTATCATATTTATAGTATTTTTATTTATGTGTAAATTTTGACTTTTTTTTTCAACATTATTTCCCAAGAATCAAGGTATGGCCAAATCAAGCAAAGTGTCACAAGCTATATTTGAATCAAATATTCACTAGGTTTATTTTTGTTTCTATCTAGATTTGACAAACATATAGTAAATTCACTAATTATTTGTTATAAATATTATATATATATTTTAGAAGGAAACATATAAACATTACCTATGTGACAACATATAAGGAAAACATCTATGTCAAACTTAACCTTACAATGCTTCATGATTCTCAAACGTATTATATTTGTAACAAACTTAATGAATATGGTTATGAATGTTGATATGTTTGGACACAAAGTTAGATTTATCAAGCATTGAGAATGATCAAATCTCTTTACAGGTAGATTTGTTGTAACCATTTAAGATGAACCCAAAGAAGTGAGGGGAAAAAATGTTTCTATTTGGTTATTATATTTGAATTATTTATATTTAAGTTTACACTTTTTATACTAGGTGTATATATCAAATTACATAAGATTTATATTTATGCTTATTTTTATCTATATTTGACTATTATTTAATATTTCTTTTAATCATTTATTATAAATTTTTTTTGAAATTGATATCAACTTATATCACAATATCTTTATCATAGTTAAATGTCACATCTCTATCTATCATATTGGATTAACCGCACTATTCTCAATGCAATAACATTTCATTTCATCCATAAGGTCAATTTTTATGTCAAAATTAACCTTAATTTTCTCATGACTCTCATCTATTAAATGTTTTTTTAACAAACTCAGTGACATTTCTATCTATCATAGTGGATTCACAGCAATATTCTCAATGCAATAACATTTCATTTCATCCATGAGGTCAATATTAATGTCAAAATTAACCTTAATTGTCTCATGACTCTCATCGATTTTATGTCAAAATTAACCTTGATTGTCTCATGACTCTCATCAATTTCTATCTATCATAGTGGATTCACAGCAATATTCTCAATGCAATAACATTTCATTTCATCCATGAGGTCAATATTTATGTCAAAATTAACCTTAATTGTCTCATGATTCTAATCGATTTTTTTTTTAACAAACTCAGTGAACATTGTAGTAGACGTTGATATCCATAACCCCTTAACTGATTAGGGGTGATCTATTTTATTGAAAATAAAAAGTAAAAATGAAAATGACTTAAAATATCTGAAGTAAGATTTAAAAATCAGAACAGTAATGGGAAGAAAGGAGGAATTAGTCTCTCTACCACCTAGAATAGATTACAGGTCTAAAAATGTTTTGTCACAACAAATAGGACACCTTGGATTCTGAGCTAGCCATACCACGGATGTATGTTTTCCCTTAATTTATACCTTTGAAAAAATGGCATATATATATATATATATATATATATCAACCTCACTTAACATAAAAAAAAAATAGCATAATGTTTACATAATTAAATGAAAAAATTCATAAAATGTCATTAGATTTGTGTCAATCTTTGTTAAATGAGTCCACACTTACTTCCTCTTCATTCATTCTAATGTCTTTTTAAAGAAGACAACCTTACTTTAAAATTCTTTAGACTCCTTCCCTCATTTCTTCTCAACTTAAACTTGCTTTCTTGGAACATCTTTCCAACCCACAATACTAGTGGATAAGATTCTTACACATTATCAAAATATTGTGGATTCAATTCATCTCTAAATTTGAAATTTAAAACAATTTATGCACCTTTCTACTCGACATTTTTTTATTCAGCCATTTCATAAGATGTTTTTAAAACAATTTATACACTTTTCCCTTCGTCATTTTTTTAAACATGTGAAACTATTTTACTTACTCATAAAACCTCATTACTCATTTTCTTAAATTATGTACATGGAATATATGACATGTCATGGAATCTATAAATTATGTACATGGAATCTATGACATGTCATGGAATCTATAGGTAAGCAGAGGACTAGGTTTCAAAATCTATAAGAATTTATCATTTAACTTAGGTACAATATTTTAATATACAATTTATTTATATTTTTTTAATTTGGTTTATTGATTCCTACCAAAGGGAACATGGTATTTAAATTTTATCTTAGTAAATTTCATTATATAAAAGTTCATTAATAAATACATTTTTAATAATACATATTTGATTTCTTTTTATAAAAAAGATTCATTTTCAATATTTTTTTCCTCTATAATGATATCTATAGCATAGCTTTATTGCATTTTGAATAAACAAATCATTTTTATTAACATTACTTCTCTTTTGAACAATGATGAAAGGATCGTAAAAGTTGAATTTTTGATTTCAATGGATCTTCACTTAGACACCACCATTTATACTAAGGTTTCATCTATAATAAGTAATCATCATCTTTTATATAACACAATGATACAACAATGTGCTTATCTCTTCTAAATGATAAAATTATCATTTTTGACATCCCAACTATTGTTTTCTCACATATTCACAATATAACTTTTACTTTACTCTCCTTATGTTGATCAACTACCCACAAATTCCATTCAAACAAAACGACAACCTAGAGGAGCAATCATTGGGGTCAAGAAATACTTGAATTTGTTGATGGAATAATGTGTTCATGTGGAAGAAAATTGATAGACAATGTCCATCTAGTGATGCTCACATAGCTCTTAAAGTGAGAATGTAAATAACATAAAAAAATATATGAACATACTTAAAAAAAATGTACATTTTGGTATTGTTTTTAGAATATAAATAGTTTTCTATAAAAAAAATTAATCGCGTATTAGTTGAGAGATGTAGCTTACATTAACATATAAGATTCAATTTTCCTTAGGAAAATGAGGACATGGAGTGGTTTCTTCTAACAAGACAATTGTAGATAGTCTTGGCCTTCCCTTTTCTTGAAAATTCTATTTTTTATCAAGTCATGGGTTTGGCTTACTTAGTTTGTGTGGGGTTTAGTCGATTTAGGGTTTGGTTTACTTAGTTTGTGTGGTTTAGTCAGTTTAGCCTTTATCGTCTTATTGGTTTGAAATATTACAAGGAAGAGGGGTTGAAGGTGGGAGTTCAAGAGGGACTTTATTTTCATATAAAACTCATTTTCACAAAAAAAATGGTTTCTAATACTTTTAATAATGAACAAATAGTTTTTCCATCTAACATTGGGGCTGGTCTACCCACACACAACTTAATTTGAAAAACCACTAAAAAAAATAACTTAACTTACTAACTAAAAACAACATGTATATAAACTTAATTTTCATAAAATAGGTTAACTTACTAGGGTTTATATGTGATGAAGTGATATGTGTGCTTACAAAAAATATACATATAAAATATCATTACATGTTTGTTAGGAAATTCTGAATACATATATATGTTCTTCTCTAACACCTATTTTAAACCATGACATCACTATCATCCACCAAAAATCACCTCTAAAGTTTTTCAGTAGTCTTAAAAGACTTTGTAAGTGTGAAATACTTTTGTTTCTTGAACGTGTATGACTCTCTCATCTAAGTTGAACGAGTTGAACGTTGTCTTGATAACCGATCAACTTGGTGGTTAAAATCCTTGAAAATATATGTGAAAGATATGTCTTCAAATGATTTTCTTTTGTATAAGTTTAGTGTTTTTTTGTTATAATTGATTAGTTTGGTGGTTAAAATTCTTGAAAGTATGGGTGAAAGAGATGTCCTCATACGAGTCTCGATGAAATTTAGAATTTTCTCTTTTAACCAATAGATCATCATTTTTGAATCACTCAACACTTGAAATCTCTAAACATGATTGTCTACAACCAATTTAAGCAAAATCCATAGTGTATTTTGTCCCAAAACGCACTCCAACCTTCAAGGAAAAGTAATGAGAATTGTGGATTGTGTTTTTTTTGCTCTAAGGCCCTAGTTGATGGTTTGCTTGCTTTGAGGTCCCCATTGAAAGTTTTCTGCTTGCACTCCTTAAATTTCATGGAATATTTTGATTCAGC
>LPNX010518694.1:69441-113428 GCA_001517045.1 Pseudotsuga menziesii
CCACACAGGCCTCTTCATTCTAATGAATCCACACTTCCCGCATTTATTCACAACATGAACTTGATTTCTTGGAACATCTTTCCAACCCACAATACTAGCGGATAAGATTCTTACACGTTATCAAAATATTGTGGATTCAATTCATCTCTAAATTGAAATTTAAAACAATTTATGCACTTTTCTACTCATCATTTTTTTAATTCAGCTATTTCAAAGGATGCTTTTAAAACAATTTATACACCTTTCCCTTCATATTTTTTTTAAACAAGTGAAACTATTTTATGTACTCATAAATCCTCATTACTCATTTTCTTAAATTACTCATTTTATATTTTTTTAGCTTAGTCACAATCTTTTATTATAGAATTTATTTATATTTTTTTAATTTGGTTTATTGGTTCCTACCAAATACAACCTTAAGGGGAACATGGTACTTAAATTTTATCTTAGTAAATTTCATTATAAAGGTTAATTCATAAATACTTTTTCAATGAAAGGCAATCATTTTCAATACTGTTTTCCTCCATAACTATAGCATAGCTTTATTGCATTTTGAATCAAAAATCATTTTTATTAACATTACTTCTTCTCTTTTGAACACTCATGAAAGATCATAAAAGTTGAATTTATGATTTCAATGGATCTTCACTTAGACACCACCATTTTTACTATTGTTTTATCTATAAAAAGTAATCATCATCCTCTATATAACAAAATGATACAACAATGTGCTTCTCTCTTCTAAATGATACAGTTAACATTTCTCACACCCGAACTATTGTTTTCTCACATATTCATAATAGAAATTTTACTTTCCTCCCCTTATCTTATCAACTACCCACAAATTCCATTCAAATAAAAGGGCAACCTAGAGGAGAAACCGTTGGGGTCAAGAAATAATGTGTTTATGTGGAGGAAACTGGATAGACAATGTCCATCTAGTGATGCTCACATAGCTCTTAACGTGAGAATGTAAATAACATAAATTTTTTTCTTAGCATAAGTAAAAAATAATGTGCATTTTGGTATTGTTTTTAGAATATAAATACTTTTCTATACAAAATATTAATCACCTACTCGTTGAGAGATGTAGCTTACATTAACATATACGCTTCAATGATCCTTACTAAAATGAGGACATAGAGTGCTGTCTTCTAATAACACAATTGTAGATTGTCTTGGCTTTCCCCTTTCTTGAAAATTCTATTTTTTTATCTTTCTTTAAAATCTCATTTTTTCTTACTATGAGGGCAAACACAAGGAGAAAAATCTTGTAAAAAATCCTTATTTTAATAAGTTAATATTTATTTTTATAATTTTGTTGAAACCATGTCTTTGAATTAATTCATATAAGAGGAATGAAAAATAAACATTTTTCCACCATCAATAATTTTGTTTAATATAATAAAATTGTGTATAAAAAAAAATAAACTAAAGATATTTGTTAAATTAAATTAATATTTAATATATTTATAATTTACAATTTTAATGATAATTTACAATTTTGATGATAATTTACAATTTTGATGATAGTTTCTTGCTTATGAATATACATGTGTATATGATTTGGTTATGATGTTTTAAGCTCTTGGTTAAGAGATAAAAACTGATGAGAATAAACTAAACATGTGAATTTATTCAATGTTTGAATATAGGTATCGCTGGAAGCGAGGACTATGAAAGCATCCTAGGGGTGCATGTGGACATGTGACTGTCCTGAAGAGCTCAAGATGAGTGGTAATGAAAAAGGTGCTAGTGAGACTGTGAAGTTCCTAGTAGCCGAGACAAACCATGTGGAGAGGCTCCATGGTTGAGAGGTCTGAAATAGACCAGAGACACTAAGTGTCATGACCAAGAGGGATTGGTCCAACATTCATGGTGAAGTGAAAGAGGTTGAGAGCATGAAAAGCCACAGGGGTGGTGTGGGTTCTAGGATGGAACAAGACAAAGAGGGGAAAAAATCTTGCTGCTCTCTCTTTCGTTTTTTATTATACTTATGCATTGTGAAAACAAAAGATTGTTGAATGCATGTATGGCTGAAAATAGAATATGTCTATTTGCTTAAAATAATTATGAATGCTGGAATAGTTAATTCCGTGCCCAAGAATGGACATGAATGAGCTCATGTGCTTGTTGGGAAGGCATGAAAAATATGAAAGTCTCCTTGAAAATACTTGGACTGTCATGCCAATTGGGCAATTAATTGACTGATTTAATGCCTATATTATGCTTGGTCTAACAGCATTTCAATGGTGCATTTCATTGGGTGAGAAAAGTGAAATCCAGTAGTGCACATTGATCATGGCAGCAGACCAAAGGCTGTCAGACTTGGCTGGAAGTCTTCTTCAAACAATTGCCAAGACCCAAGAAAATCTTGGAGAGATGCTCAGGATACAGAGAAGTTCCTAGACATGGGAATCAGTCGAAAGCTGAGAACCAGCAAGAGAAGCTCATGGAAGCCGAGGGGCTTGGTCCTGAAAGTTCAAGTAAATAATTGAACGTGGGATAGATCTGCAAAATTTTGAAATTTTGATGTGCAAATTGTATATGCATTCCTATGTATTGGAACACCAAGGATGGTGTTATTCCAAGGGGGAGGGGATTGTAATACCCTCGGTTTTGACCCCGGTTGCATTAAAAGATACATGATGTATATGTTGTAATTAATCATGGTGTGGAGCTAAAGGCAAAAGCCCCACCATTGATTTGGTCGTGTTATGTTTTGGCAATTGGGATCGTTCTCGATGGTATATCGTGCTATCCGGCATATAATAGTTTTGCATCATGTAAATATGCACATTCATTAAAATAAACCTACAACTAGCTATGATGGTGCAACGTTAAATGAAAAGAGCATGATTCCCCAAGGTTAAGGGGGGGATTGTCTAACCCATGGGAGCCATTGGGGAAAGGCCATGTGTTAGCCACTCATTCAAGAACCTTGATGTTAGTTGAGGGAAGTTATTTGCTAGGTAGTGGCGGGTGGCAGGCTTGCCCCCACACACTCTCCACCAGCTGGTTCAGTCACACGCACGGGTTGGGAGTGGTTTCCTCATGCGCTGTTTGGGATACCGATCATTCTGTCCACTCTCTATGTTCATGGGTTGTTCATTCCTCATGTAAGGTAGAGATAAAAAGGACTCATGATTCTATGTGTGGGGTTGGTTCTCCTTTACCTCACCGATTGTTAGTCTGTGGTTACGTTTTCCTGATTACGTAGAGAGTCTGTGTTTACTCCCCCATTGCCGACTGTGTAAATGTGTCGTGGCTTCATTGTTGAGAAGGGACCATTCTTTTCCCACGTTGCTAGTTGTGTCTGGATTGTGTAATGTCCTGTTACTTCATTGTGAACTGGGGCTGCTGTTCTTCCCCTGATCGGTGGTTGGTGTGAGTACCTACATTATGTTGGCTATGGTCTCATTCATGTTTTCCCTTACAACTTGGGCTGCTATAGGTTGATGTGGAATCGTTTTGGCCATGATAGGGCCAAGAATGATTCAGGGATTTGTCTTCCCCTGTCCAAGCTGTGAAGTGCTTGTTTTGCTGTATGCATGCAGTGGTTGGTCTTTGGACTGTGTGGAGTGGGATTGAAGGATGGGTATGCTTGAGAAAACTAGTTTTGGGAACCACACAAAGAGAGTTAGATGGCTAGATTTCTTCTCCACAACCCCGGAAGAGCACTGGAAAGGGAAGTCAGGGCCTGAGGGACTGTGAAGCAGAGAAGGGACTGATTCCTGGTGTCAGGTGTGTGTGGGTGCCTTAGAGGTTAGGCTAGCTCTGGTGTAGGCATCCTTAGCTCTTCCATGATCTCACCGGCTTAGCATTTAGCTTCTCCCAGCTCCCCGATAGCCTGATAAACCCTACTGTGTGGGCTTGGCTGTGATTGGTGTACCTTGGCTATGAGTAAGCCTGCTTAGACCCTTATTCCTTAGGGAATCATGCCCAACTCGGTGGTGGCAGTGTTGCTGAGAGATCGATGAGCATGTTGGCCTGTGGTTGGGTGGAACGTTGTAGCAACGTAGCTAGTTGCGGGACGAATTCTTTATAAGATGAGTATTCTTGCATGCAATTATATTTGATGTCTAATGAACTATGATGAACATGTTGAATGCCTGAATGTATGTTTGCTTCCGCTATGTGTATGTTGAGTAACTATGCATCTTAGCATGTTTTATGTTTTAACCATTTTATTTCAGCATTATATGCATGTTCTTGTTCATGGGGCTAGTTTCCCGGCCTGTTTGATGGTTTGGTAGCATCCTCTTCGCCGGTTGGAGGGTCGGGGACGTTACAACAACCTTCAAATTACCTTGTACTTGCTTCACGATTAATTCCATCTCCTTTAATAACTCAGGTCCTAGTATTAACCTGTCGACGGGGTTGCTCCATGAGATGGGACTATTGCATTTTCTACCATACCGAATCTCAAATGGGATGAATTTTAATGAAGCCTGGTAATGGTTGTTGTATTCAAACTCAAGCAAGTTTAAGTAGCCCTCCCATTTACTTGGTTGTTCTCTAATGTACATCCTTAACATATCTTCCAAAATTTTATTTACCGTTTCAGTGTGTCCATCCATCTGCAGATGAAAATATGTAATGAAATTTAAAGTAGTATTTAAACCTTTAAATAAATATTTTCAAAAATTTCCCGTGAGTTTAGAGTCCCTGTCAGAAATGATAACTTTTGGAATTCCATGTAAACAAAAAATTTGTTTCATAAATATTTCAGCAGTATTAGCAGCCATATGAGTGGTCTTTACTGGTATAAAATGGGCCACCTTACTAATTTGTCAACAACTATCATTATAGAATCATTCTGGTTTTGATTTCTAAGTAACCCTGTAATGAAATCAATGTTGATTATTTCCCATTTCCAGCTAGGAATTGGTAACGATTGTAATAAACTGACTGGATGATGATGTTTAGTCTTAACCTGTTGACATTCAAAACATCTAGCAATATATTCTGCCAACTCATTCTTCATATTCATCCAAAAGAAATCTTTCTGTAACATAGTTATTTCTTTTGATAGCTGTGAGTTGGTTCAAGCCATTGGAAATCTTTTAAGTGTTTGGAAATCCTTTTGTAAAAGTTATTCTATAAGGAATGAACCTAGGGTTTTGCTTTTATTTTAAAAGGAAACACTCGAATCTATCCTTGATTTACTAAATCTGCTGGATAAGTATTAGATTGTATCTTAAGTATATAGTTTGACTAAATAAACTAAATTTTGGCCGAGTAAACTTCTTGTTCGGTAAATAGGTTTGTAAGACTGAGTAGGGTTTAGAAGTATAGTTTAATACCTTAGTAATAATATTAATTTTATATTGTAGGTTTACAGTTTTTGCTTCTTAAGTACTTAAGATATTATATTATAAAGTTTACCTTTTCGAGTCTGTTAGTTGTTCATTATGAACTTATAATGTTGATGTTTAAAAGGGAACACCTTGGGGTTTTATCTGGGCATTACTTTTTATAAAAGAGAATACTCAAGTTTTTTTTTTTGGAATTAGGTATTAATGTATTTAAATAAATAATTAGTTTTCTTTGCTAAGTGTAATTGCTTTAGTTAAATTACCGCACTATTTATATATCATAATTTACACAATTTATTGTATGTAAATTAACAGTTTTATCATAATAGACTCTATATAGTATCTTTAGGGGTTATTATGTATGAAAATTAAGACCTAGAAATGGAATTAATATGGTAAATTTGCTCGTAAAACATCAGTAAAAGTTTTTAGAGTTCAAACAACTACTTAAAGATAAAGCTGGTAATCTTATCAAAGGAAGTTTATTGCTTAACTTCAATGGAACCTTTACGGCTAGAGATAGTAGATCCGATTTATTTTTACTCAAGTAATCATTCCTATGTAAAACTAAGCAATCCTTATGTGCTAGATTACTTCAGCTCATGATGAGTGGAAAAATACAGAAAGAAAATTGTATTCATCATTCCACCATTTCTAATTCTAAGTTCATTATTTTTGTTAAACAAATACAGGTAATTTGCTAAACAAAATGCGGACTTAAACAGTTTATTTGTAGTTGCAAGTATCTAAGAAGTAATAGTAAAACTAATCATGACTAATTTCATTCTAGTATTTTACTTGCATAGGATAAATAAAATAACACATTGGAAACTGATAACTTGTAGAGGAGACAAACAGGCCAAGGAGCCCATTCCATCGATCCTTTTCCTAAATATAGCTCAACTGCTTGTCTTAGGACCCTTGAGCCTATCCATTGAACCACCAGAATGAAAGCACTGTGTGAGGAAATGGGATTAAATACCCCTGCAACTCTACATAAGTACTTAGCAGTAGTACTTTCTATTCTCAGTAGTAAGAACTCAGCTAACAAGCTGCACTAGTTCTAAATATAGTCTTAATTAGTCAAACCACTTCTGCTTTTCCCCTTATCGAATCTCTTGTGTACCATTCTCAACTTCAGAATTTTGACAAGGTAATCATTGAATAGCCTCCACCTGAATTCGATGGATAGATATATGCATGCCTAGGTATTTTTGGTCAGTTTTTCAATTAATGAGCCACCTACTCTCTTCCACTTTCTTAGGGAACATGACCACAAATTTAGGGAAGTTTCCCCCTACAACAGCTAGAAACTTGGTTAAGGATGCTGCCATGTGTCAGTTTTCTCTCACCCTAGTCTATTCCACCTAGTGGGCCAGTGGACACTCATTCAACAGCCTCCTTAGGCTATTTGTCTCATATTTTATTTATTAACTAATAAAAATTTCAACATAATTAATTAAAGTCATCCTTGACCCCACATGGTCAATAGTCTCAAACTTTGCAATAAAATAAAAATATAATGTTTTATTAAACATAAAATGTTATTGAAATTGGGGTATGTGACATTGAAGGAAAACATCATGGGATCCAAAATCAGAAGTGCCAACTAAGGAAAAACAACCCCTAGAACAAAATTGATTTCACCAGCTGAGTAATAGCTTCACGTGGGTGTAAATGGCTCAGCACCCACTCAGAAATCGTGGTCTCCTTCCCAATCTGTTGTGCATTACCAAAACAATCCTCCGGCCGTGGAAGAAAAAGGATAGCAGACTACTAAAACGTGCATTAGCAGATGGATGATGGTGGACTGAAGAAATTCACCGCGTGAGTGCAACATCAACAGCATGAGAGTAGAATCAACAGCGCGTGAGAGTAATCAGCTCCCGCTTGAAAAAAAACACCAGGGAGTAATACGCTCCTCTCCTCCTGAGGGAAAATATGGTCAGACCATCCGTCCTTGGGCATGCGTGTGGGCAATGGCCTACAACCCTGCCCAGGAATGACGGCTCCACCCACCTCTGCGGTTTCCCATTCCTCACGTCCTTGAAGGAAATAACTTCCCAACTAACTCCTGGAGAATTTAATGGCTAAGGCGAGTAAGATGAAACAATGCTTAACAGCTAGATGGGTTCTCCTCTTGACACATGGATTTTCTCCAATGGCTCAAGGTTAAACATTCCCCCCTTATCCTGAGGAAATCATGGCCCCATCTCATTATTGTCACCTTGACATAGTTGGTTGTGGGTTTTTAATTGAATTGCATATTTACATGATGTCCAAAATTATAATGTGTGAGCTAGCACAAAATACCATCGGCATCGATTTGAATTGTCGAAACATAAAATGATAAATCAATGGTGGGGATTTTCCCTTTAGCTCCACACCATGATTAATTACAATACTTACATCATATACATTTAATGCAAACGAGGTGTTACATGGAGAGGATTATTACAAGTGATGGTAGACCTTGATGATGTGAATAGAATGTACACAACATGTAACTTCCAGTCTATTCTTAGATTTATCAATGTAGAGATATGGAAATATTCCTCAACATAAAAGAGTTTATTTGAAATTTCTAGGTCCAATCAATTTACGTATGGCTTGTTAATAAATCAAGAAATGTGTCTGGGTTGGTCTTGTTGTTGAAAGAAAGAGTGAATATTTTTGCAGCTAGATGAGACCGTGATACCAAGCTCAACCTCATCCTCAAGGACACCAATGGGTTGATTTTTTTTGAAAATGCTCCCAATCTTACTCCTAACAAAGAGGTTCATTTACATAACTTTCTTATTTACTTTGAGTTCTTGTAGTCAAACATTAGCCCTCATCATTTCTTTATGCTTTTTAAGTTTTTAGTGTGTGCAATTTTATTGGTTTCCATAATTGTATGGATATTTGGTGTGTTTATTGATATATATTTTTTTAATTTTCAATAAACTTTTTATATGGATATTTGATATGTTTGTTGATATTTTTTTGTATTCCAATAGTAATTTTTTATTGGATTTGTTGTATTACTTTTGTTACTTATTTCTCAATGTGTATAGAGATATTATATGTACTTAAAGGTAGATATATTATTAAATATGAACAATTTAATTTAATTTTATATTAATTCTAATGTGTATGCTAGTTTAAATCATTTTAACTTTTGTTTTGGAAGTGTTGTTTTATTATATCATGCATAAATCTAGAAATTGTGTTGAATGGATTTAGGACTTTTCACTAGAAAGAGAAAGCAAGAGGACTTTAATTTCTTCAAGGAGATATATCATACACTAGGATGGAACATGAAACTTCACACTAGAGTTTTCCCATTCAAAAGCTCGGTGATGTTCATTTTATCATAATCACATTCTTTATTATAACTAAAGTAATTTTTTTTGCTTGGGTGCCATTATTGATTCTATGATTAGGTTTCATTTAATTTAATGTATTTACATAAAATTCTATTTGACATGTAATCATATTTTTACTTTCTTCACTATGATTTATGCCCTTTGTCATACATGCCATATAATTTTTAAGCATACTTCTATTGTAGAGTCACCATGTAATTTTTTTTTATTAGCAAGCTGGTGAAGAACCTTCTATTTCCTTAAAATAAAATAATGTTACAACCAATTTTCACTAGCTACCGAAAGGCCAAGTGAGGCCGAAAGGAGTGGCTAACTTCCAGAAGAATATCTTAGAACACTCAGCCAGATTGGAAAGACTAAACACTAAAGTCAGATCTAATATAGGATCATAGTAGAGGGTAGCTGAAAGAGAATCTATGACTTGGATATTACAAAGAAGATTTTCCTAGCCCCGAGTTGGGCTGATTCTCAGGTCTTTCCTTTTTTTCCTAGTTTTTTCTTGACTTGTATCCATCCCCTTGAATCTGGGGACACTAAGGCCAGTTGTAGCGTGTTAGTGGAATCATGGTGGAGGTCCTTATTAGAGTCTGAAGAGAAGGATTCATGGTATCCCTTTTTTCCCTTGTGGAGTGCCGCTTTTCATGCTTTCATCTTCTTGAATAGACATGTGCACCTTGGGAGCAGGTGGAGTGGATCTCTGTTCCTATTCTTGATTTACTAGGGGTGTGTCTTCATCAAGCTAGTCATCTTGTTTGTTTTCTTCCTGCAAGTGCATCCTGGGTTGCTAGCTTTTGGCTCTGTCTTCCTTCATTGTTCTTTGTTGTTGGGTCTTCCTTTGCGGGCATGCAATATGTAGGTGGCTCATGTATCGACAGATATTGCATATGAAGGATGTGTTTTCATAGTCCAAGGATTAACTCCATATGGAGCTTCCTAGTTTCAGGTTGATATTATTGGGAAGCCCTAACATGTCAGCAAAGAGGTTTCATTGTAGATAAGGAGCAATGGAATGTTGTATTTCATAATATGCCACTTACCCATCACATACATATTAGTAGCATATTATTCATCAATGCAATCACTGTAACATGCATATATTTCCTAAGTCTAGGAATATAGACATGTACACAACTTAATGATATCATTTAAGAAACTAGATATATAGGAAATGACAATTCAAATACTTATATTTTTTTGTTTTGTAGAATCCCTCTTGATATTTGTCTCCTTGCGGGAGTTACTGTAGTCTCTAACAACGTGCTCTACTCCATCATCTGATTCTGAGTACTTGTTCCTATATTTATCATGACCGAAAATATTGAGAAAGTATTCTACACCACATATCACATAGGACTGTGTGCTAGAGCTAAATTTGTGTCCTACAAATGCATCCCTTTTTATCCAATGCTGAAATTTTTGTTAGCTGGAATATTTCACCTTCTGCGGACAGTAAGGTGTTCCATTGGTTTGAATGGTTCAAATCCAGAACAAATGAAGGACAAAGGTTGCAGACCCTCCCTGGACACCATAGATACCTGGAATGTGATGCTTCGATAGTAACCCTATGTACCTACAATCAGTTTAAACAAACAAAAACATCAAAGCTGCTAGAATATAATCTACTAATCCATGTTAGTGACTAAGGAATCTAACAACATACATGTGAAATCAAACAACAACAATAATGTGGGATGGAAATCAGATTTGTATTAATATAAAAATGGAGAATTTTACAACCAATCAAGCCTTAGTGTTGACATGCATCTCCATGAAACCTAGCACTCTCATCCCCATAAGCTCTGAATTTAGCTCTCTATGCTCTCCAATGGCTTGGGCCAAGTGATCAATCCAACATCATAACAATACCTTAAGAGTTCTCCCCCTCAACCATAGATATGAGTTTGTATTTATAAGGCTCAATGGATAGGGATGGTTGAGAGACTAGTGGATGAGGTGGCCTCTAAGATCATAGAATGAGGGATCTCAAGCTCAACTGACCCACAATGATAGGGATAAGGGAGGACACGAGGCTCATGATCTAGAAGCCTCGAGAAACTTATCTTTTTCCCTCTTTACCCAGGGTACCATGTTTCTCCTTCAATGACAGAGCGGTTTTGGTAAAAAACACTTATGGACTAAGTGCCATAAGCGGTGGCACTACTTGTGGACAACAAGGGATAGGCAGTGCGAACAAGGTACCTCTCCTGGACAACAAGGAAAGTGTGATGCTGGGAATCTTCATGAAAGATTGACAATTAGAATGGGTTTCCACTCCAAGTGCTGGGATTAAGGGAAAATATGTATGTCAAAGGTCTTATCACATGATGATGACAGGATTTTGGTATAACAAAATCGATAATAGCATGATATTTGTCTTCATGGGTATAATTATTTTGGATCAAAGTACATATTCCTCATTAATTAAGGAATCTTCCTTTTCTTTCTTCTCACCCATGATATCACACCTGATCCCAAACTAAAACAACATCCTGAAGTGTTCTATCTATCTTCATCATTGCCAGCTAAATATGAATTTGCATAACCATGTAATCTGATCTCACTATCATATTCATATCTTGTGGTCACAATCCGGTGGACCCTCTTGGTACGGGCCATTACATGTTTTGTCGCAATCATGTGACCATTTCCTATCTCAAAAGTGTTCACCATAAATCAAACATTTGTCCTTGTGTTTTTCAAATATGAATCAATCATCTGTCTGTAAACTATGGCATCAAGTGTCTCTAAAGTAGGATCGCATAGCAACTTCAAGTTTGATTCCATTGATGTATCATATCCCAACGTCTCAAACCTCTTCAAAATATTGACTACATATTTTCCTTGGCTAAGGAAAATATCCTCTAGATTCTTTCACACCTCAAGTATTAAGAATAATGTCAATATTCTTGAACTCTGAGATCTATTGTAGTCACTCCCTCTAAAATGGAGCACCGTCATCCCTCTGCATCTTGTACTCTCTGCATCAAGACATTCTGCACTGGAGTCACTGGTATCCTCCTCTACTACTAATATTTTGTGTATCCATCTATGTCACCTCTCAAGGTCACCGAATATCAATATCCTCCATCTAGAACTTTGTTGCAAGTTCCTCCTGCACCCATATATGAGTTTCTCATCCTTTGAAGGCTTCCATCTTCAACCTTGTAGAAAATGATGATATCTACATCACTATAGGTGATCCTCATGCTCCTCATGTCACTGTATGTGTTATCCCACGGGTGCCTTCTTAGCCAGTATAAATCCTTTAAGCATAGGTGGTTCTTTGTAGAGAGTCCCAGATCCATGAGGTTTCTCAATCTGCCGTTCTACTTGATTACACCAATTATATCCACCATTGAATAGGTGTGTCTGGTAGCTAGATCAATGTCTCTTCATGATTGAATCCCTCTTTCTGAGAGAAACCAAGAACCTTTATTTGTATTTATTGATGTTGCCATATGCTACATGCTTGATATTGTAGATCCACTTGGAAGAAACTATAGACTTCCCTTTAGGTCTCATAATCACATCTCAAACATCATTCTTCATGATTTATCGGTACTCCTCAATCGTAACATCATTCCATTCTTTTTTCTCAGGACATTGTGTCACAATATGTCCGTTGTGAGAGCTTCTTCGTCTGAAATCATTTTATTCTTACGACAATATTATTCCTTCTTTTTTTTCTCTTCTTGGTATGAGTTGTTAGGGATTGGTTTTCATATCCATTCATCTATTCTTCTTTTGTTGTCAATCGAGCTTCTTCTTGTGTGCATTCCTCCATAGGTGAGCTTCCTTCTAGAATAAATTCCTTAAATGGATGATTCCCATGATATTTGGAGACCATTCAATGTATTCATCACCACTTTTTATTCTTCAAGGTTGTCTCCAATAACTTCTAGCCATTCCTTGATCTAGGAGACCCTTGTCAAGTAAGATTGAATTCTTTCTAACATCTGCATATTCACACTATTGAGTTGAGTCCTCAAGGTCATCTTGATGTTGATATTATTTCCTTCATATAAGCTGGTCAAAGAATCGAACATCTCCTTGGGAGTCTTCAAGGATAATACATGTGGAATCAAATGGTCCTTGATGGAATTTGCAACGATCCTCTTAGTATTGACCGATTTCCTCTTATCCTTTGTTGTGTCCTCATATTCCTCTTGATATATAAATTCTTCTTTGACATAGTTCTCCAAGTCATGCTCTTATGTATGATAAGCGGTCTATACTTCCATGCCTAGAAGTTATAAGCTCCTTAAAGATTGTAGTCAAGTTTGGTATTGTTTGTCATCTTGATAAAATGAGAACCTCAAATGGAAATAGAGAGAATAGAACTTGCCAATAAGAGTGCTTCCATTGGATGCTTGCTTCAATGCTTTTTTGGAAGAATTCTTCTTGTGGACCTAGGGTTTAATCGAGAAACCCTAATTTTTCAACTTTGGTGACTTTCACATATGATTGTATAAAAATATGCATCTCCTCAAGGCTAGCTAAGCATCATACTCCTTTTACCAAAACTGTGGACAAAACTGAAAAATATCTGATGCCCTAGTTTTCCTAGCACTGGTGTTAGGTAAAAAATTGAATCGAAATATGAACCCTCCTAGGGATATTTAAATAGTCCTCCTTTTTCAATTGATCTATGGAGGGAAGTGCTCAAAACATGAAGCCTTGGTTTCTTCAATTTCTTCTACATAATTTTGTGGTCTCAATTATGATGTATCTTCGAAATTACTGCTCCTAAAGGTCTAAATATTCTTCTTCAAATATCCTGATATGTCTTGTTTCCAACCACATTGGTTAGAGAAATATTGTATTCACCAAGTAGAACTTATGTTATTTTTCCCAAGGTGACCTATTTATGGAATGGTTCAGTATAACAAACTTGTATGGACTTCCATGTGTTACTGTTTCAGCTTGGGGTTCTGAAACTTGTAGCAGAGAAACTTTCAGCCAAGCCCTTTCTATAACATCGTACTAAATTCTATTTTGATATTCCTATCATGAGATATAGAAGTTCTCCCTAGGTCACTTGTTTAAGACTGAATTTTGGAAGAGGATGGAACCCTATTTTGGAGGTATCATATCTCCTAAAGTACAGGAAATATCAGGATAAAACTAGATAACAAGGTACACCGAAGTCTATCCAGGTGTGATGCACCCAGAGAAAGTGCACATGTCAAAGTGGAGAGTGTTTGAATTGTTTTTATTTCGAATTGAAGAGTTTTTGCAGTGTTTTTGCAGGTTAATTGAATATTTTATAAAGAATTAGTTGTTTCTTGAAGTTGTAAGATGGAGAATTCAACAACGTTGACACCCAAAATACTCACATCCTTCAAATATCTTGATTAGAGGGTTGATATGCAGATAGCCTTGTGCAACAAGGGGATATACAGGGTCACTATGGGAAGAGAAGTCGAACCCTAGCAACATCTTGAAAAATCAAATTATCTTAATACGCTTCATGAAGCATTTGGATTCATGTGCATCCACATCTACATAGAGTTACTCTTTTATCTTAATGGATTGAAAACACCAAAAGAAGTATGGGAGAAGCTCGAATCCTTTTTCGGAAATTAAGATGAGATCATGGGCCATATTCTATAGAATGAGCTAATAACACTACAACACAACAACTTCGAAATATAAAACAAATTTTCTCAAAATTGAAATCGCTTGTCATGCAATGCAAGCAGTGCGGGATTGATAAGAAGGATGAGCAATTGGTTCTCTCCATTGTAACTCTATTTTGTGTAACAATTGAGGTATTGGCCTCAATTGTTTCCACATATTATGCTTCAGTGGTTAATAAATCCACCACTAGAATCAATTAAATATTTAATGAATAAAATTACAACATAAGAGTTATCAAATATATTAAAATTTCATAATGTGTGGCATAATAGAAGAACTAGGGAGAACACTTGTTACCAATTGAAACATGTATCATAAAAGAATAGAGACCAAATAAATATAAAAATAGGCTAATACAAGTCAACATCAAAATCTATTAATAACAAAGATGAGCTAGCAATAAAAATATGTAATCTAAAATGGGGTACATATATTTATATTTGAGGATATCATCAAAGATCGAGATAAGCTAAGAAACCCCCGAATGGGGTGGTATGGAGTAATGGATCCACTTGGAACCCATGACAAGTACAAAACATGGCATTCCCTCCTCTACTAGATATAGGTGGCAAGCATGAGCTAGAGAATGAACAAGGATCAAGGGGAACACAAGGTATGATGAAGGTTGTTTTGACATAGACCACATGAGACAATGAGTTTTCTCCTAATGTGGTGGATTGTGTCATGATGTTTATACGGAGAGGATTATTACAAGTGATGGTATACCTTGATGATGTGAACAGAATGTACACGACATGTAACCACAACAACATTTGAGCCCAAAATTCAATGACAGAATCCAACGACATCCAACAGAATTCAACGACATCCGACCACTGGGTTGATTTTTTTTAAAGGCTCCCAATATTACTCCTGACGAAGAGGTGCATATTATTTAACTTTGGAATGAAGACACTATTATATAGTCTAGCTTCCCATCGCCTTTGTCTTACTATTGTTATAAATTTCTACTTTCATATTGTCTAGAAAGTATATGGTTGGTTTATGTTTTAGGAGGTTTTAATTAGTTAATATTTCTTTAAGTTTTTTGGTATCCCCACGAGCTAAATTAAGACAGTTTGTCAATGACAATATACTATTTTGCTCCTAGTATAATTTACCCAGTGACAAACCAAAAAAGAAGCATATGCATTGTACATTTGTTTTTATAATTTTTTATAATTTACAATTTCTTTTATAAATTAATATATCTCTTTATTTAAAATAAAAACTAATTCAAAAGAAATTTAAATACATAACATATAAAAACAATTATTAAAAATAAATAAATAAAAATTTATTTACACATAAAAATTTCTCTCTTATAAGATTGAAATAAAAAATAATTTCATAATTATGGTGTGGATCTTGTTTTTTATATTACTTTAAAGCAATCACCATACATACATGTCATAAAATTAAGACAATAGTCAAAATATCAAGAAGAATCTTTAACCTTTATCCTCATCTTAATTTACAATAATCACTACTATTATCCACGATCTTGGAACATGACTCAGATCATAAAACTTTACTCTTAACTACAAACATATACGTAGAAAGGAGGATTCTAAAATTTCACTTAATTTTGTGTTACAATGTGCTTAGGATGAAGAGCTAAGTAAATTGTAAAAATGGAGCATCAAATAATAAATATAAAGTTAATCAACATTTTAATAGTTTTTTTTGGTACTATATGATTTAACAAAACCTTATTTTTTAAAGTAATAATGAATTTTTAAATAATAAAAATAAATCATTTTTATATTAAATTATTAAAAATATTTTTTTAATACCATTTAATAAGGAGAGATGTATAAATCTTTTAGTGCTCATCCTAAGTTAATATGCATCTTTTATAATGAAAAAATTATAAAAAATAACATGTAAACTCAAATTAGATTTAAAATATTTAGAGCAACATATATATAAAAGTTAAAACTATACAAATTAGATAAATTAAAACCATAAACATTGCATTACACACTTCCTCAACATTTCCACTCTTAAAAGGGTTTTGCAACTTCTGAGATTTGATCTCTCTGTCCTCTTGGTAGATCCCTTTTGAAATGGATCTATACTAGTAATATAAAAGTGTCAATTATATTGAGATATGAGATAGGGTTTGAAGGAAATGATAAAGTACACAATGATTTTATTGCAACCTTAAGATAACAATATTAAGATTAAGGCTTGTAGTGTTTTTTTGGTTTGGATGCATTCTCCTACAGGGATCTATTCTTCTAAATTTCCCTACAATTATTTGATTGAGAATAATGGTAAGTGAAGAGTGTTAATGATCACGGACAATGGTATGAAAATGTACCATTGTTTCTTATAAAATAAGATTTTCATGTGGTTTTTTATATCAAACAAGGCATTAACTTGAGATGTTTTACAAAAAAAATGTAAAAAAAGACCAGAAAGATGTTACCTATGCAAAAATGACGAAGAAACAAACTTATGCTCTTACATTTCCTTATTCCATAAATATTTGGTATGAAAGTGAAAAGAAAATAAAAGTGCAAGATTCATGGAAAGGGGACTCTATTGGAAGAATGAAAAGGATTGGGACACAAAAATATCGTTAGATGAGTACAAATTGCTTCCATTGATCGTTACATGGGGATAAGATTTATGGAAAGGGGACTCCATTGGAAGAATGTTTAAAGAATTGGGACATAAAAGTATTTTTAGCTGAATACAAATTGTTTCCATTGATTGTTACATAGAGATTTAGTTAGGTTGGAATTCTAATTGTTTTCAAGATAGAAATGTACAAAAGTTTAAATATTTAGAGTTTTTATTCTCAAGATAATGTATTGATAAAGACTCATGACGTGAGTGGTGAATTTTATGATGAAACTAAGATGTGGTCATATTTTGATGGGGCTGTTAGAGGTGATCCGAAGAAGTGAGGTGTTGGAGGAATTTTGTACATATCAAAGAAACATTGGTTTACATTGTTTTTCTGTTTAAAGCAGAATTTGGTTTTGGATCAAATAATTATGTGAAATAAAGTTTTTTCTTCTCTTATAGCCAGCCACATAGAAAACAAATAATTATTTTTAAATATTCAGTGATTCTCAACTTATCATATTTGGATTACATGGAAAAACAGTATTCTCTGCTTGCCGCTTGTCCCACTTTCAGAAAAAACACAAAGATTAAAACAAATAGAAGAGTTTGTCCATTTCCAACATATACATGGAGAACAAAATTCACTAGTTAATGAGTTGGAAAAATAAGTCATAACTTTGGAGAAATGACAATGGCTTTTTGAAAAATCTCAAGATAATATAAAAACTTATTAGAGACATGATGCATTTTGTGAAATTTGATAATAATATATTTATTGTTTAAATATCTGTTTTGAATGAATTTTGTTGAACGACCATGAATTCTGTGATAACTGTTTCCTCTCTTTATGACGGTGAAGTTAACTTAAACTTAAGTTAAATTTAGATAAAATCATTTATTGTTTTATTTGTATATGAAAGTATTGATGAAGAATCTGCTGAAAGGCATTAAAATTGTGAAAAGCATTAAAACCTGTGAAACAACGTGGAGTTCTTTTCGGTTTTTTTGAAAAATGAAAAAAAAAATGTATTGGGAGTTTTGACAACTTTTGTAAAAAAAATTGTGAAATATATATATAATTTAGAATAAACTAGTGTTTATATCTTTTTCTGAATTATATAAGGATGAGACAAATATATGACACTTTTTTCAAATAAACAATTAAAACAAATGTTAAGTGGCAATGTTCATCTATCAATTAACTCAGTGGATATATGTTAATTAGGAAGAAGGTGTATATATGTTATAATTTTGGGGTGGACTACCATCTAAGCTTTTTCATCTATGATTAGAGTGAAACAAGTGTACTGTCCATATTTATTTTATGGGTGTCGTCCAAGATTAAATGAGAATTGAGACAAGTGTACTATATAGGAGTCTAGCTAATGTGAGTCATGTAAGAGTTGAACTCCTAATAAAATAGCTGGAACTCCTAATAAACTCCTCCAAACTCCCAAACTCCCAGCATCTCATAGTTGGATATAGATATAAATAGGTTTTTGATTATTTTTGAAGGAGGTTAGTCTAACTCATCATTAACAATTTCAAAAAATTAAAAATAGATTAGTTAACATTTGATAAGTACAATTTGTGATAGTTGGAAAAAACAAACTCCAACTTCAACTATTCGATTATTAGATACAACTATTCAATTATTAGCTTAAATACATTGATGATACAACTATTAGCTTAACTTCAACTCCAATCATGACTTTTACTTTTATTGCAATTGCCAATAAATTAATTTTTAAATTAACTATTAGATGTACAACTTTTAACTTAACTTCAATGATTTTATGTTTATTAGTTTAACTTCAACTCTAATCATTATTATATTACTTAAAATATTAGATTAACTCCAATGATTCTACAACTATTAGCTTAACTTCAACTCTAATTGCGGTTATATTGGATAACTATTACAATATTGATACAACTATTAAAATAAATTTAGATGAACCCCACCTCTTAGCATGAGAAGTTGACCTTGATTGTACTGAAACCATGCACCAAGAACAATCACTTAGGTAGTGTGCAAATTAGGTGACAATTGAACTTCATATGGCACTTGGGAGTAGAGTTAATGTGCATAAGGCACAATCTAAGCTTTATATTAACTTTCAAATTAACTATTAGATACAACTATTTGCTTAACTCCAATGATGATACCACTGTGAGCCTAGCTTCAACTATAAGCTTAAGTTGTTGTTATATTAACTTAATTCTTAGATACAAGTAACTGACACATTCTTTAGTAAGAAAACATTATCAATATGTCAAATATATACCTATGAGCTTACAGTGATTGCATCTAAGAGACCCACTCAGGGGATATTAGCCAAGAGATGTGTAACTCCTTCTATGTTCATCCTAAAGATGAGAGTGTCCTTTATAAACTAGCATAGATTCATCTTTATAAGCCAACATAGATCCATCTTAAAAAGGATTTACCAAGCCCTTAAAGTAATAAAATCTCTTGAATTGCAAACTCCTTTTTGAAGTGTAAATGTTGAGGAAATGTGTAAAACAATGATTATGGTTTTAATTTGTAATTTTATATATATGGTTCTAAATTGCAAAAGATATATGTCAGTTATACAATGAGCACGGAAAGAATTCCACATCCACATCTAAACTCTAATGAGCTCTAAAATTTACTTCTTAAATAAAAATAAAAATAAATAGTAGATTGTTTTTTAAATAGTATATCAATGCTGGTTAGTATAACATATAGGAAAAAAACAAAAGATAAAGCATTTTTTCTTCGTACGTGTTAAAGGTCCGAAAATGTTCTTCGACGACAAGTAGGACAGCTAGGGTTTTGAGCGAGGCAGGTGGTTATGCAGGCGGGATGGAAAAGATGGCTGCATGGCAACTTCAACGGTAGCGAGCTATCAGACGACGAGGAGCCTTCAACAACAAACTCGTTGTAGCAGATAGAGCACTCCGGATCGCTCATTGTTGACAGAATCTCCAGTGGAATCAATGGCATCAATCCTACTCTTTGTGTAATGTCTTCCAAGCTACCATGAACGTACGGTAGATAATGGAATACAGGATCATTCGCAGGCAGAGGCCCTTCACGCAACTGGATGTTCAGCTGAACCATAGTGTGTTCGCCATTTTCATCTAAGTAGAGGTTCACAAAAATTCCCTGGTTTCTTAGAACAGGACTCAGTCGCTCATCACCATAAACCCGCCACCCCAATATTATGAGATTCTCCACTTGAATAAACATGGGAGAATCAAACTGAAGCCCTAGAAATCGGTTGAATCTACGGGATAAGTCACAAACCACAGAAACCCACTCTTCATAACTAGCTTCTCTTCTTAACACACGGTAGTTAAATTGAAGGCATAATGCTGCCTGATCCTCCACCGACAGTGCAGACGGCCGAATTGTTCGTGCAAAATGCACATTCACAGATCGTTCTACTCTCTGTGTTTGCTGCCATTGACGTCGTTGCTCAGACGCAGCTCTCTCATAAATTGCGCCAAGACTACTCCTGCTCCTCGGCCTCCTGATCTGTCCAGGTTCAGTACGAATCGGCCTGTTCCCAGTGTTGTTTCTCTCCATGTTCGGCCTGTTGTTCCTGCTGGTCCTCCACATACCCAACATTGTTCAGATTTATTGATTTTGATTTCGAACAGTTCGTGTTTGCAGCTAAAGCTCTTAGACTTGCAGTTAAGTGTTCTACCACGACTATTGCTTTTATATAATTCAAATCCTTTGAACTATTGTCTGTCACAGCCGACTAGATTAGTTTAAAAAGTTTTCTAGTTGTAGAATCACTGATAATTTGTTTTATTTTTGTTAGATGGTTTTGTATTCGTTTTGATTGCGTCGAGAGGCACTGTACAGTATATGTATATGTGATGGATGTTACGTGGCGCAAGTGTAAACGAGGTGCTCTACCTTGCTGACCTATAGCCCTTCCTTGCCCGTCTTGGTGATACACTACTATACTAACCAGATGGATCACTTTTTGTCAAGGTAGATATTTCATGATCCGATACTAAGATCTAATACGTCCCAATAAGTTCGATCTGTGCTAGAGACACATTGTCTATAGGTTGAATTCCATTTAGAATTGTTTATAGAATCCAACTCTACCTATGAGAATAAATGACCCACTTTAATTATAGGTCAAAATAAATGCCTGCCAAAAAACAATTTAATGGGGTGATGTAATCCTCCTACCTAACAAAACAATAAAAAAGTTAATTATCCGTAAAAAAAAAAATGCGGGTCAGGAAAAAAACACAATATGAGGGAGATGTTGTAATATTTCTACTTAACAAAATAATAAAAACTAACAAATTGAATTATCCTCAAAAAAAGGTTGGCCTTGCACATGGATTTAAAACCATGTGCAACCCATGGTTTAGGAGGGCTTGGTTTTAAAACCATGTGCAAGGCCTCCTAAACAACCCATAGTTGAGGAGGGCCTTGCAAATGGTTTTAAGACCATGTGCAAGGCCTCTTCAACAACCCATGGTTGTAAGAGGACCTTGGATGTGGTTTTGAAACCATGTATGGAGAAATGTTGTAATGTTTGTTTCTAACAAAATAAAAAATATTATATGTCAGTCATAAATAATATTAAATATTAATAATACAAATATTATATGTGGACCTTAAATAAAAAGGTGTGTCTTTTGGTTTGAATCAAATCAATGGATACCTAAGAAGAGGTTTGCACCTGAGAGATTTGATCTCTCGGCAAAGAAATTTTTTTATAAACAAAACAAAAATTAAATTAAATTGATTTGATTTTAAATTTAAATATCTTAATTTATAATTTATATTTCACATTATTTTGGATATTTGACAAATTTAAAATAAAATAGATTTATATTTGTTTTAAAATTCAATCAATTATTTATATTTCACATTATTTTGGATATGTTATAAATTAAAATAAAATAGATTTAAATTTGTTTTAAAATTCAATCAATCATTTATATTTCCCATTATTTTGGATATTTGATAAATTTAAAATAAAATTGATTTATATTAGTTTTAAAATATTAATATTGGTTTAGAGAAAATAAAAAATAAAAATCTATGTTCTTTGTTAATGTTGATTTTTATTTTTTTGCAATGCTCTTTGATTTGTTAAGTTAGCTTTTCCTCTAAAAAACCACAACTAATCTGAAACACCTTACAAAATAAAACAACCTTGACCATTTACTCTACAACAACTTGACATGTAGATATTGATTATTGATATTGATTGATTTAAGACATTAATTTAATTGTTAATTTGGGTAACCGTTGGAGCCACTGTCATTAACCTGTCATAAGAATGGCTTGACTTGGAGAATGAAGCAAATTTAATGACGT
This sequence comes from Pseudotsuga menziesii, assembly GCA_001517045.1. Lineage (NCBI taxonomy): Eukaryota > Viridiplantae > Streptophyta > Pinopsida > Pinales > Pinaceae > Pseudotsuga > Pseudotsuga menziesii. The sequence continues at coordinate 91,695 of LPNX010518694.1, forward strand.
TAGCATGTCATAAGAGTGGGCTTGACTTGAGAATGAACAAAATTGAATGGTATTCATGCTGATAACAATCTTTTTTTTTTATGTTTTATGAATAAATCAAATTTAATGACTTTAGCATGCTATAATAGTGGGATTGATTAGATAATGAACAAAATTGATTGAATGGTATTCATGTTGTTAATATTTTTTTTATGTTTTATTTTTAATTTTAATGGTTAATAGTAGTTGCTTTAGATAATAAACTTTTTAAATGTATTTAAAAATAAATTATATAAAAAAATTACTTTAAAGATGTTTTAATATGTAATATTTTTTTTTAATATATATATATATATATTATTTTTTAGATAAATTGTGAAGTGTTAGTCATTAATTTATGCCTCATATCTCATAAGTATAGTATCGATTTTTCATATCATGTATCTTTTTTGTTTACAAAGTTAATAGTGGTGTTTCTAGTTTTATAAATTCACTTTGTATAACAAGGGATTTGAGATTTGATTTCTAGTGTTCACCAAGGTTTTTATATTCACAATTTAGTATTAAAAAATGATTTTAATTAGAAGTTGAAAAGTATAGAAGGAGAAGTAATGGGAGAGGAGGGTCATATGACCATTGATAGTATTGTCACGGTCATATAATCATTGTTTAGATCAAGGAAAGGTTGTATGAATCACGGTGTTATTTTACAATTTATGGATTTGGTTATTGGCTAGGGAATAAACGGATTGACATTATATTTGTCTTTGAAATTGTAAGTGCATGGTTTCCTTTCATGGTAGAATGGGGTTTTTTTTTTCTTTCTTGTCGGTACATGTACAATTTTGGGAGGATAGGGTTCTTGATATTTTGTGCATATTATAATTTGGTGGTTATGGATGTGAAGAAATCAATAATAGTATAGGGTTTTTAGTTCACCACAAACTCTAGGGTCTGAGAGTTCTAAAGCCAAACATTTGTTTGTTGATAATAAAGACTAAATCTTTTTTGGTTGATAATAAAGAATATTTTGAAGAGTGTATCCATATAGAGACAAGGGGGTGCTTTGTTTGGATTTGATCTTAAAAATATATTATTGTTGTTATGGATAAGCATGTTTCCCAAATTTATTAAATGATTCCTTTTGCCTCACATACATAACTTTGGATTTGTCAAACATCAAGAGTGATCAAATATCTTCACGTTTAAGTTTGTTGATCATTTAAGATGGATTTAGGGATAGTAGAAAAGAGGAGTAATATTGTTACTATGGAGTTATCATATTTATAAATTATTTTTATTTATGGGTCAGTGCAAGAAGATGAGGGACCTTTTAGATGCAATCCTAGTTTTCAAAAACACGATCACGTTACCAAAAAATACAACGTGTTTCTACTACATAGTAGTTGCTATGGTTCAACCCGAGCCTGACATGTCACGAGACATGTAGGATAGGAAACCATGTCACGTACACATTATATAACTACAAAACGTGTACGTGATATGCAATTCTAAAATGCGTATGCGATTTGTAAAACTAAAATTAATTTATATAGACAATCCCGAAACCCACGTCCTATTCTACCCATCAGGAACGCGAATTCAACAGCAAATTGGAGCGTTTTGGAGCAAAATGGGTTCTTAGGATTGTTGGAGGAGTGGATTTAGTAGGAGGGGAGGAAAATCCACCAATGAATTATCATCTAACTCGCTAATTCAATCACCCATAGCATTCTTTTTTGTCAATTTTAAACCTAGAATATTGTTTTTTAATAGTATAAAACAACCAAATTTTGTATTATTTAGCAAATTGGAAATAACTAAGTCACTAATTAAATTCACATATCCCTCAACCAAGATGAGTGAATAACTACAATGAATTCATTTTCAAGAACTAAAAAATTCCTAATGCAACCAAATATTGAAAAATTTAGAACTCCTCCCTTTATACAATGTATCCATCCACCTGAAACCCAAATTTTCAACCCTCAAAGGACATTTACCCATGATACTAATTGAATAAGTTTCCTCGGAAATGGCCATAACAAGATGAAATGCATGTGCACAAGCATGAATAGAAAAAATGCATAAAAAAGTAGTAAATTGGTTTCTCAAAATTTCATCACAATCATTTGTCCATGAACATAATCAAAATTTCATCACAAGTGTATGTAGTTATACATTGCCTATTAGTTAAGCACCCTCAACTAAATGCCAAAACACTTTAACAAAGTGTCTCTCGATCCTGCCCTTTGAAACATAAAACAGTGTATTATATAAAATCAACAATATATATATAAACACAGAGTTAAAACTATTAACTATGACTAGTTTTATTCCTTCATCCAGTAAGTTTAGCAGCCACCACCATTTTTCCACTAAAATATTTTCACTTCTTGGTTATAGCAGCCACCTCATTTGTGTTTTAATTATACCTTCCTCGGCACTTTTCTCTTGTTCTACGCATATGACTTACCCTCTGTGCCCCTGGCCTTATCGCAAAGACAAAAAAAATTGAAATATACGAACCTTCTCACTGTGATATCAAATTACAAGTCAACACATCCTGACACCCCCATAAAACCCTGGTATTCATCGGGGGACTAGTGCTAATTAATTAAAGGTCATCACCTAAAATAAATAGAACTTGAATTCTGCTTCTTTTATCCTATAAACATAATAAAGCAAATTAGAAACATGTGAGACCCTAGGTCTACCTAAGATCCCTTGACCTAGAAAAGGCATAAATGACTTTACTCAAATAGTCTATGCCCCCGCATCACTAGTTTTATCAACCATTTTTTAAAATAGCAAAAACAATGGGTAATATATTTCTACATGCCGAGTCTCTAAGCTCATCTACAACCAATTGTAGTCCAGTCCACAAATTCTCCATTTTTCCATGTAAATTTTGGTTGGTTTCCATGTTTATACAACAATGAAAATGGTGAACACCCATGAACTACCTAGAGTGCATCGTGAGAGTGTTCCCAACCATGATCGAGTCAATTATATTTAGAGGATATGGTGGTAGCCCTGTATCACCCCTTTTCTTGCCTCACATGTCCTAATAGTCCATTGTCCCTTTCTTTTACATATCCAAGGGACGTAAAGGCCAAAACATGTCAAAATAGCACTCCTAAATTCAAAGAATTTTAAACCCAAGTGTGCATCGAAAATTCACCAATGAGGGTGAAGAAGTGCCTTAACTTCTAGAAAGAAGTTGAACGAAACTTACTATTTAATTGTTAAATGTTTAATTTTATGTTTTAAATGTATGTAAGTGAATGCAATTAAATTGCTTACTTGAGTTTGATTTAATTTACATTTTCAATTTTGAAGAGATGTCATTATATACCATGTATATGTTTGTAATGATTTCCTTATTGATGTTTTTATTGCAGTTGCGGCTATGGACACAAATGTTGAAATACTGATTGAGCTTGCCCTCTTGAGAGGACTTAGTACTTCTTTTAGTGGTGGTGATAGGATTCGTCGTTCACTTGCATCCACTTTGGATGCAATTGTTAAGACTATTTCATTGTCAAGAAACATACTATATGATATTACATCATATAGAGAAAGAAAAAGACAAGATTACAATGATGGGCTTGGCTACAATGCGATAAAAAAGTTGAAAATTATCAAAGAGCATATATTTTCATTTTTTAGGGACCCTCACATGGGGGAAATCCCAAATGAAAACAGGCCACATATCTCTCTTGAGTGGTGCACATTTCAGCCATTTGTTGATAACTGGATGGACAGATGGTATATCGTTTTTAATATGCCATGTCACATGCCCCAATTTGCAAAACAATTTAATGTTATTGAGGAACATTATGTTATATTTTATGCTAAGTTTGTAATTGATGACCAAGTGGGGTCAAGAATAATTAATGTATTTCAGAATATTTTATTAATAAATAAATAAATTATGAGACAATAGCTTAGGGAAGCTGTTAAAAGAGTGTTAACTAGTCACTTGATGGAGCAGATCGGGTGGAGAGTATACTGACAAGTGGTAGCATCCTCAAACTACTTCTGACTGTTGCAGGTGGCAACTTCCCTATATTTGTGGTCATGATTCCCCAAGAAAGTGGAATTGGAGCACGTGGCTCATTAAGTAAAAACTGACCCAGAAGACCTAGGCATTGATATAAAACTTCCCACTGAAGACAGCTGAGGCTACTCATTCTAGAAAGGTGATCATTTAGTGTGAATGAAGTACACATGAGAAATTCGATGGAGGGGACTTATTGAAGTGAGTTTGAGGGGTTAAGTGTTGAGAACTGAACTTGTGCAACTATTTAGGATGAAGTTCTTACTGCTATAAGCAGTTTTGAATTACTACTATAATTTGACCAGTTAGGTGATAGAAGGTCTTAAGGATACATCCTTCACCCACTACTCTACCAGGAGGACCAGGAAACAGGCTCAGGGGTCTTGAGGAAGTGTAGACTAAGATTTCTCCAGGAGTTGGTTGGGAGGAACAACCTCCTTAAGCTGTTGTCACCTCATCATTTGACAGGTTTTTATTTGTTCACGTTATTTATAATTTATTTACTATTTTCAGTAAATGTTTACTAGTTTTCCAAGGATATGCATGTTATTATTTTGTTAGGGTTTATGCAGAAAAAAGTATTGTGTATTGATAAACTTAGTGATTTGTAGATTATGTTAAAACAGTAATATTATTGCTAAATGAAAAGTAAATAGAAATAAATTACCATAGGCAGTACTCTAGTATAGCTGGTTGATTAAGTAGATGTGATGTTTTGTTTATCAACTATGAATGAAAAATGTAAATGATTATTTTTATAGTTTGTATGAGAATCAATACATAAAACAACAGTACTTACTCTATCTACTAAAAGTATCTATATTCACTAATTTCAGAAAAAGAACCAAATATATATAATAATCATTAGTAGTCATACTAATCACATAACTACTATAGTCTTAATATTTATCCTAAACATAATAGATAAAGTTAAATAAATAAACATAGGCACAATAAAACAAAATATTACTTAGGGTTTTAACCTAGCTATTACCACTTAGGTCTTAAAATAAATTATTTTAAGTACATATATGCATTCTGTACTAGAATCATATGTTTACTGTAAACCTCAAAGAATTTTTACTTAAGATTTATGAAACTTAGGTTTTATCCTTGCTTACAAACTTTCATAATCTTACTTTTAATACAAAATTTAACAGCAGTAAAATTACTGAAAGTAAAATAGAAAAACATAGCTAAAATTATTCATGTAAAATCCACCTCATTACAAAACTATAGGCTATTCAAAAATAATAACCCTTCTCAGAGAAAGAGTACTAATTTTACCTAATAACTTGGTATAAATTCAAATCAGTAAAAAGTTACTATAATTCATTATAATAAGGAAAATTTGAATTTAATAATATTGTAATCAATTTAAATAGAGACAAAGTAGATAATAGTGTAGTGGCTCATGGCTTTTTTTTTTTACTATGGTCAAGGCTTAAGCCTGTTTTAACATTTTATACAAGTTTAAACAAAAATAACAATTCTGTTACAAGTTTGATGAAGGAACAATCTTTTCCTTTCTCACTTATAAGTCCAAGAAACCACTTAGTGGTAAAAACAATAAGGTCACGGCTTAAGCTGATATTGTAAAGCAAAAAGCTTTTTCATCTTCCAAGACATAAAGGCTCTAGCACGAAAAACCCTAAGTCATGGCCACTATAGCCTTTAAGTTTTTACACATAACATCCAATAGGGTTTAAAAATGGTATAAAAATAACATAAAAACATGAAGTATTAACCTAACAGTAAATCCCAAGTCGAGTCCACAACCAGTACAGTGAAGCCTCTTATTCTTTCAACCACCACAACTCATCACAGGAGAAAACCCTTATTTTAACTAGGGCTCACCAGGTATCGTGTGTCCATGTTTGGGAGAGTTGTGCTACCAGTTAAACCCCCTTTGTCGTGAGAAGAACCTGCACTAAACAACAAGTGTTAGTTACAGTTTTGTTTTTAATATATATACACACACACACACACACACATTTATAGTTTAAAAGAAAACAAAGAAACTCTATTGGAGGATTTTCCTCGCAGTGTTCTCCTTTGGAGAAATCACGGAAACAAGCCACCAGAGATAGCTCAATGGCACCTCGAAGAGTAAGGACAGAAGCTAAGAATATGTCGGGGGCAATTGGAACCCTGAGTTACAAATTTCAAGGAATGAACAGTATTTCAACTAGAACGAAGAAAACTCTTTGAAAGCTCTGTCCACTGTATTCTTTCTTAAACACNAGAATATGTCGGGTGCAATTGGAACCCTGAGTTACAAATTTCAAGGAATGAACAGTATTTCAACTAGAACGAAGAAAACTCTTTGAAAGCTCTGTCCACTGTATTCTTTCTTAAACACCAACTCACAGTTCTTGAATCAGTAAAGAAAAACAATTTCTACACTCACAACACTCCACAACAATCTTTAGCTTTGAAAACTACCTTATTTCCTCACCAAACAACTCACAATCTTTCTTGTTTGAAGGTAGTCTGCATTCAGAAGCTATTGCAGAGTCATGGCAGCCATGAGCTCGCAGCTCAGCCACACACAGTCAAAAGAACCCTCTCTCTTGAAAATGAAGGGTTAGGGCAAAACTTAAAGTCAACTTAACCAATGGATTTGACACCTCCACATCTCCATCTAGATTTTTCATCCTCGTGGGTATCATTTCAATAATCCTGTATGCAGCTTATAATCTACATTAAGATTATTACAAATCATACGTTAATCATTAAAATAATATTATATTTTGATTTCTAATAATGTATTGTACATTGATCATTTCGATGCCAAATCTATCAACCATAGTAATAAGAAAAGGTTGTTCTTTTAGGGTTTTGTTGTAAGTCACGATACGGTAGTGTCTTTTGCTATACTTGTTTTATCAAACATAGGTAAAGGAAATTTTTTAACCATAAACTACTTTAAGAAGGAGATCTAATGATTTCTTGAGGTAGCCTTTTTATTTGAGTAATATTTGGTAGGTAGAATGTTAACTAGAACCTAAGCTATAATAAGATATCCTATATTATTGTAAACCAACAATATTATCTCAAGTTTTTACTAAACAAACTCATGTACATGTATAATTTATAGCTAAAAGGTACACCAGGAATTGAGGTGTAAGATACAAGTAAAATAATTCAAAGTAAAAACTGTAAAAGTCTAAAGAATCATTCTTTCAACTAAGATTTGAATCTTCATCCAATTCTTTGTTGCAGTGTGTAGTTGGGGACACTAATAAATGCAGTCCATAGACTTATATTAGAATCTTAGTGTAATTCTAGCATCCTAATAATGAGTAAATAGATAGTAGTAAAAGTGGTTTGGGTTATTTATTGAGAAAAACATTGTTTATAAAACCCTAGAACAAGGGTAATTGTGATAGACACCACACATTTTTGAATGATCTAAGCATCAAGATGTGAACTTTATTTCTTCTATTTAACCCTAGATTACAATTACTGTAGCAGGAATACAAGTATTCATTAGTATTTAGTCTTAATCATCCAGATGATTTGAAGTCATCTTGATAGTAATTGATCATGCATTTTAACCCATGTATATGCAGTTTTGTTGTAAAATATTTATGGAGTTGTGACGACTAAAATAAGATCAACGTTACCTCTGATGGAGACAAGCTTCATTTAAACATTCTAAGTCTAGCATCATATTTATGCTAGAGAAGTATCTTCTTGATCTGAATATATATATATATATATATTGGAACATACGCTTACCTGTTAAAACCTATAAAGAACCATCAGTCTGACTGTGTTAGCTTTAAGCTAATAAGCCTCAATCATTCCTAAGAAAATTTCCCTTACTTGACAAAAGAAACCAATAGTTTACCTAGCATCAGTAAAATATAAGTTTCTTTTCTACTTTCTGGAAAATTACAACTACTCAGTTGAAAACAGTACTAACACAGTTTTTAAATATAAGCCTCTAGATAATACAAATTCTTATAAAGGAGTAATCTGTGTTTCTCTTACAAACTGTTTTATTATTTGCTAACAGTTAGGGGTACATTAGCGGTGACATTTGACATTTTATGTCAAATGAAAAATTTTAATTTTTTACGAATTTTTGAGTTATTACATGTGGTATCAGAGCACAAGGTTCAGACACTAGGCCTAAATGTGGCTCAACTTGTATATGTGGAACAATAAATTTAAACAAAAATACTGATGTTATTTTGCTTTGAATGATATTCCCAGAGAATTTTGTTTTCTGATTTAATCACAGGTATGGATAGATTGGAAGAATATGTGGATGAGGAGTCTCCTTACACTGAATGAACTAATTTTCAAAAAGAACCTATACAAGAAGAGATAACTAATAATTCTTCCGAATTACTACAAATAGTTAAGGAACTAAAAACAGAGATGGAATTGGTTAAGAAATAAAATGAGAGGATTCTAAGAGCTCAGGAGGAGCTAAATCAGATTTTAATGGAAAGATTTCATACTGAGGAAAAATATAAAAGAACTGAGTCTGAAGATATGGTTTATCAACATAAAGATAAAAATACCAAACAAGTTAAAAATGAAATTAGCTCATCTTCTAAAGTATATGGTGATTCACATAAACAAAAATTCCATTATACTAGTGACAATAGTGAAGATAATCACCATACTCAGAAGAGAAAGTTTAAACCTTACGAGGAAATCTCTCAGGAATTCAAGAAGATCAAGACACCAACCTTTAATGGAGAAACTAAAAAAGGGGAAGAAGTAGAATCCTGGCCATCCAGGATGAAGAAATACTTCCAAATTTATAAGTATTCTAATCAATTGAAGGCCAGGATGGCTATTTATAATCTTACGGGAAAAGCATATATATGGTGGCAGGATTTAAAAAGAGTAAAATATATAAGGGAGAAAAATATAAATTGGAGTACATTTAAGAAATATTTCAAGAATAATTTTTTATCTGAACAGTATTATGAAGAAAGGGCTAAGGAATTTTACGAGCTGAAACTAGGAACAATGAATATGAAAGAACTAAATAGTAAATTTCTAAGTCTACTCAGGTATGTGCCATATATTGTGGATGAGAAGCCTAAGGTACAACGGTTTCTCAGTTGTTTGCCTTATCATATAAAAGACAGAATTGAGTATGACAATTCGAAAGATTTAGAAGAAGCAATGAGAAAAGCGAATTTCTGTTATGAACAGAATCGTAAAAAGGAAAGTATGAATAACTGGAAGGCCAAAAGAAATAATAACTTAGAAAAAAAAGAAAGATTTTGTAACTAATCGAAATTTTAAGAATAGTAATACCTGAAATTTTCCTAGTAAAAATTTCCAAGGGAACAAAGGTAATTCACAGACCAATCCAAACAATCAAAGGAATAAAGAATATGCTAACAACCACAGTAATTATACAAAGAATTTTGAATGAAAGGAACCCATAAAGTGTTGGGAATTTAATGGTCCGCATTATGCATCAGTTTGCCCCAATTGGAAGAATACTGTTAGCAACATACACACAATACAGGAGGAGATGATTGTTGGTGATCTAGCGGGGACAATGCCCAGGATCAACGCAGCATTGGAGAACTGGCAAGCCGATTATCAAACTTCCATGGTGGAAGTGGAAGGTAAAATAAATCAAATACCTATATCTATTTTAATTGATCCAGGAGCTAGTTTAAGCTATATTTCTCCTAATTTAGTAGAAAAGTGTAAGCTTTCAGTTGAAAAGTTTGCAAGATCTTGGTTAGTTTAGTTAGCTGCTGGTGCAAAGAGAAAAGTAATTATCTTTATTCATGGGGGCTTCACTCAGTGAACCTCTCACATAGCACGTTCAATCATGGAATATTAAAGAATACCCTTAATTTCTTTAGATATTGGTCCAAACTCCTTTTGTTGAAATCCCCTCCCAATACCCGAAACCTCCCCACCACCGCTTTTTATACCCTAATCCTTATAAACCTCCCTACCCCCCCACCGTAAACCCCTCATCTCCCCTAATACCTGCAATATATTGGCCTAATTTTTAAGAAATTTAAAACCCGCAATATGAACTAACATGCTAGGATATTGGTCAACTAATGAATCCCTTGTGGCTTTATTAAGAATTGTGCAATAACTATGGATTAGTTTGAAACCTCTATTAAGCTCAATCTGCTACATTTAGGTTCATATGATATGTTAATTGGTATGGATTGGTTAGAACAGCATAGGGTGGTCTTGAATTGCTTTGATAAAACCTTTACTTGCATAAACAATGATGGAGAGTTAATAAACGTAAAAGGAATCCCTAGGAAAACAACCATAAGGCAGATTTCTTCTTTGCAGCTTAAGAGAGCTATTTGGAAAAGATGTAAAGCTTTTTTCGTAACAGTAATTAATGAAGAAAATATTAACAACAGAGATAAATTAAAACTGGAAGATATTCTGATTCTAAGGGAATATTGAGATGTATTTTCGAAAGAAATTCTGGGACTACCTCCAAAATGGGAATTAGATTTTACAATTGAGTTGGTACCTAGTTCAGTGCCTAGCTCAAAACCCCCTTATCGGATGAATGTACTAGAATTAAATGAACTTAAGTCGCCGTTAAAGGAACTCATTGATAAGAATTACATTAGACCTAGTGTGTCTCCCTCGAGGGCACCTGTCATTTTTGTTAAGAATAAGGATGGAACTCTATGACTATGTATAGATTACCGTCAATTAAATAAAATGACTATCAATCATAGATACCCATTACCTTGCATAGATGATCTATTTGATCAGCTATGTGGAGCAATGGTGTTCTCAAAGATTGATTTACGATCTGGATACCACCAGGTCTGAATCAAGGATGAAGACATCCTTAAAACAATTTTTAGGACTCGATATGGACATTATGAGTTTGTTGTTATGCCATTTGGGCTTACTAATGCCCCAACTGTTTTTATGTGTCTGATGAATAATGTAATGCACAAATATCTGGATAAATTTTTGATCGTATTTATTGACGACATCTTAATTTACTCAAAGTATGAAGAGGAACATAAAGAACACTTAAAAATTGTCTTACAAGAGTTACGAGAACATCAACTTTTTACAAAATTAGTATAATCAACCCATACCTTTAAGTACAACAGTTGGAGCAAGTGACATTTGACCATCTTTACAGTGTTGATGCACCTTATCTGGTTCGACGGGGATAATTCCAAGCAACCATATGGGAACCTAATACCAAAGGATGTGTTCATAAGAGAGCATAAACAACTGGATCTGGAGGCTTCAAGGCAGGGGATGGTGTCACTAAATAATGATGGTTCATTGACATTAGCTTCCAAGGAAGTTCTCTCCTTGGATGGTATTGGACCTAATGAAAAAGTCACCAAAACAATGATTGGCAACTATGCTAGTATGCATTTATTCGATGTCGATTGACTGTGTGAAATTTTAAAGAATCATATTTTAGTATTTGTCAAATATTAATTTGTGTATTATCCTGAATTTTGACCTTGACTATATTAGGCATGAGCCCGCTACATATGATTTACTTTGATGATATGTTTATGTCTATATATTGGGTGTATGCCCCAATGCACATGAGTTATGTTGATTAGATAGATATACTTGTTTTGAGCCAATGCACACGTTTTATTGTCTTGTATATGATTTTATAAGTTGGGAATAGGCCCTGATGGACATGGACTATTGTCGTTGTACTGGGAATAGACCCCGATGTACTGGATTTATTATTATGTGGTTGAAACAAGCCCTAATATATACTGAGATGATTATTTGTGATGTATTATGTAGAAGACTAAATGCATTATTGAGTTCTATGATGTGTTAGGTGTAATCCCTAGAGCACATGGGTTATGATATTTTGTGTTGAGCATAAGCTTTGGAGCACATGAGTTATGATATTATGTGTTGAGCATAAGCTATGGATAACATGGTTTATGAGACTGTGTGTTGAGCGTAATCTTTGGAAAACATAGGTAACCTCAACTAGTAAGAATGGAAGTGTTGGATATAAGCCCTGGAGCACTCCAACTTGATGTTGAGCATAATCTTTGGAGCATCGGATATTTGGCCATTGTATCCCTACGTGTATTGTACAAGTGCATCCTAGTATTAGTGTTGAGCCAGAAGCTCTGGAATGCCACTAGTGTAACTCACAATGGATAGTGTGGACTGTAGGGTTTGAATAGCACTAGGGGTTACTGTAATTAAGGGTGTTTAGTTGGAAAGACTTTGAATAGCACCGACCCTCACAACAAGATTTGAATCCAAAATCCGATGACAAAATCTGACGACATCTGATGACATCTAATGAAAACTATTGTTTGTTGGATTTCACTTTCATATTACGAATTTTGATTAATTTTTTTTTGAATGATATAATTATTTGTTGAAACTGGGGCACACATTCCCCTCCCCCTTGAGGTAAAAACCAGGGTGTTACACAGCAGAAGACAGAAGTTGCAAAGTGTTGATATTACATATTGTAGAAAGCGCATATCACATATTAAATATTGAAGATTATAGAAGACATAAATCATAGAAGCTAAGTGTTGATATTGCAAATTGTAGAAGATGTTGATCACAGATTGCAGAAATTGCAAATTGTTATAGAGTAAAAAAAACACAGATTGCAAATTGCACAAGTCATAGTTTTGTTACAACAATTGTTTTTAGGGTGATAGGAAGGGGCATGGACAATAATTCAAAGCATCCTTTTAGTTGGAAATAAAGAACAAGGAAATGATATTGCAGTTTCCACTTAGGTTAGTGCTTGAACACTGCAAATTGGTGTTTGCATAGAGGATTGAAGTCTTAATAGGTTGGTTCCTACAAGTAGAAAGTTTGTGCTTTCTTGTGGAATTGGTGTCTCCTATCTATGTAATCATATGTGTGTGTGTGTGTGTATACAAAGTTATTTTACATATTATTTGTGCATTGATGTCCGTTAATATTGAAGTATAATTTTTGAAGTGAAAAACTATATAATATGTTCTTTATACTGATTCACCCCCCCTCTTAGTATAAATAAGAATTCCAACAATTGGTATCAAAGCGATGTCTTCGGTAACAATTTAACCATTAGAAGATAAATCTTTGCACATAAATGGATAAACGGGAAGGATTATCCACAAACATAGCACCAAGATTTGATTGTTCAAATTATACTTTTTGGAGAATCAGGATGGAAGTATATCTACAATCCCTTGGTGTCAATGTTTGGGAGTCAGTTGAAAATGATTACAATGTTCCTAAAACTACTCTAGCTATTGCAACTTATAGAATATGATGTGAATATAATGTAAGGGATAGAAATGCAATATTGTCTAGTAGAATTTGAGTTTACCAAAGTCATGCGGTGCACTTAGCCAAATAAATATGGGATAGCTTAAGAAAATCTATGAAGGATATGAAAAAGTTGAAAAGGAAAAGTTAAAAACTTTCTTAATGCGGTTTGAAACTCTAAAAATTAGAAAAGAAGAAAATATCGCAGCTTATTTTCTTATATGGATGATATTGTCAATTCTATTAGAAGTCTTGCAGCACAAATATATGAAGCACATGTTGTACAAAAAGTACTAAAAACTCTACCACCTAGATAGTACAGACTTGGACAAAATTACAAAGGACGGACTACGCATGATTATCACTGCATATGAAATGAGGAACGAAAAGAAGAATCCTTCAAAGAAAGAGGAATCCTTCAAATCCACCAATAAAAAAAAATAGTAAGCATGATTAAAACAAGAACCCATCGAATGTATCTGATGAAGAGGAAGCAAACTTTGTGAGAAACTAAAGAGGGATCGTGGCCAATATAAAGGTAAGTTACCCTTTAAATTCTTGAATGTGGTAAGGTAGGATATTTTGCTTCCAAATTCTCTTTTAAAGGAATTAAAGATAGTGATAGTGATGAAGAACTTAACCACCAAGAATAAAGGAAGGCATACCAGCAAAGCAGGGATGAAGGAAGAAAGAAGTTTCCTAAACAAAGAAAGAGCTTGTATTATAAGGAAGAAAAAATTCATCTAAAGAAGATGATTGTGATGACAGTCCAAGAGAAGTACTTTCCATGGAAATTATTGAGGATGATAATTTCGAAGAAAAATACAATTGTTTCTCTTTTATCAAGGAAGAATCACCAGATGAAGAGACACATGAAAATCAATCAGAAACATCAAGGAAGTATTCTTGTATAATGGAGTTTATATCTCACCAAGGAAGTATTCTTACAATGGAATTCAAGTATCTTACTTTCAAAATATGATCCAAGACTTGGATTAGGTAGTGAAGAATAAATATTCAATTTTGAAGATAAGGAAATTGCAGAAGTTGATTGGGAAGATGAACTAATTAGTGCTTTGGAATAAGTGAAGAAATCAAGAAATAAGAACAAATAATTAAAGGAAAAATGATTAAAATCTTAAGAATAGGTCAAGGAGAAAAAGGCTTCTCAAGAAACATTAGAAAAATAGATGAGTAATAAGGAAAGAAATATTGAAAGACAACTGAATTGCGCACTAAATGAAGACAAAAGGCTTGAGGAAAATAATCTTGTGTTGAAAGCATCACTGAAACAATAAAAAATGAAAAACGATCTTCTAACATAGTATCATGTGTGAAAGAAAACAAATATCTCTCTCTTGAAAAGTGAAGTGGGTGAAGTAAGAAGAGAAAACCAGTGTTTGAAAAATCAAAGATAGTTCAAGCATGAAATACCATATTGAACAAATCAAAAGGTGACAAGGTGTGTTTCGACGCAGAAAGAAACGTTTCAGAACAACACGTCAATCTTGGATAAGATATTAAGTAGTCAAAGGTATTCATAAGACAAGACTCATCTTGGTTATGATGAAACAATTCAAAAATTTTGCGATGACAAGAGCAATTACGTTCCAAGTCAACTAGATACATTTTAGAAAAGGTCTAAGAAAATAAGGAATGTTCCTTCAAAAAAGATTCAACCTAGGTATGAAAATTACTTCAATTATAAAGGTAAATTTAGTACATTGAAATGCACAAGATGTAATGATTTTGGTCATATAACTAAGTATTGTCATACTGTGAGATTCTATGGTTGTGATGGTTTTGCCCATAAATCTCAATATTTTCTAAGAATAGTGAAATGATCAAAAAGAAATAATTCATATGACATTCACAACAAAATATGGACGGAAAAGGAAGCATCAACTTTGAGCATTATCAAAAGGGTGTGAGCACATTAAAAAGGTGGATAAAGAAAGTTCCTCAAACATGAATAGCTAGAGTAAATAATCCAAGTATTTCTCAAGCAACAATTGAATGCTTCCCTTCTTGTTGATATCTGAAGTTTTGAGTAAGATCCTTGAATTCAACATGTCATCAATTAGGAATTTAAGGAAAGTATCACTAGGAATTATAGATATAATATGATGCAATGCAATCATGTACCAAGAAAAACTGTTGCATATAAAATACATGAATTCTAAGAGGAGAGTCGAAGACCTCTAGTGTTATGTTCAAAAAATTTAATAAGGAGAGGTAAACATGAGTTGTGAGGATTCTAAATTTGAGAGATCAACAAAAAGTGACAAGGGCTATGTGAAGTTCAGTTAAAGGTCAAAGAAAATATTGACCAAGAAAGAAAGAAATCATGAAACAAGATGACGACAATTGAAGGGAAAACCGACTAAAAAATATAGAAACCCAATGACATAACTATTGAGGTAGTTGGGGTACTTGCAGAGAATTTGTGGAGGTTGTTGCACAAGTCCAGGTGGCGAGAATTGCTCGGAGGATCTACACAAAGCATTTAATGAATCATGGTGGTTCCTAGAAGTATGTTAAGCTTCTAGATGAAGATTCGAAGTTTCAAGAACCAAAGATTAGCTAAAAATACCGATTTATCTTCAGAAAAAAGGGAATTTTGGTAGGAGAGACTATTGAGGGAGAGTTTTGAAGAAATTCTGGTTGCAAAGGCTAGTTTTTGTGTTGTGTGTGTGATTGTTTGTGCTTTCATTGTGTACGTTGATAAGTGTCTGACCCACTCATGTCGCATTTGCATTAGTTGGTATTAGAGTAGTAATTTATCTTGTGTGAAAGGTCTAGTTGTGATTCGATGAGGAGAGTCGTTCCAGCTACAGTTGGGTAGAGTCACGGGAGTGGTGATTTAGTCATCCGAGCATAAAGGATGGCTCATAGAGGTGTTAATATTCATTGAATAAAATATCGCATAGGAGTAGGGGTCATGATAGACTAGGAAACATTCGAGGAATTCATTTACATGATGAGGACATTCAATGAGTTAGTTTTCATAAAGGAGGCACACCGATGGGGATATGTTCCTAAAAACCTCGATCATAGTGATGAATAGGCAAAGGATAAAGCAAACACATCGAATGTGAATGAAGAAGAAGACCCATAAGGAAATATTTTGAAAGTATTATCAGATATTACGGGTAAGGGTGAATATGGATGTGCCTACCTAATTAAGAAGTATAAACCCTGAGGATATGAAAGCTTGGATCAGGGAAATGGAAAAATATTTCGACATAGAGCGGATAGAGGACCCCAAGAGGGTAAAATTTTCTTGTCTAAATTTGAAAGGCCATGCCTCATTGTGGTGGGACAGTGTGCAGGATGGCATAGTGAACAAGAGAAAATATAATGTGAATATTTGTGATAGAGTGGTCACCAAGTTGAAGGAAAATTTCCTTTTGATCGACTATATGATTTCTTTGTTTAGGAAATTTCAAAACTTGTGACAATAAAAAAAATGAATGTGAAAGAATTCATGGAAGAGTTCTATTTATTCTTTTGCAGGTAAGGAAAGACTGATGAAGGAGAGGAGGCAGTCGCAAGGTATGTGAATGAACTGAAGTATGCCATTCAGGATGAGTTGATCCTGTTTAGGTTTAGTACAGTCGAAGAATCCTACCAAGTAGCTTTGAAGGAAGAGGAGAAGTTGTCCAAAAAACTTTCTACGAGAAGGAGAAAGTCGACTACTCAAAGCAAGAAATTTTCCTCCACTATAGGGAAAACCAATGGGGTGAGGAAGGAAGAAATTCGTGATGAATGATGAGAGGAGACCATGACTAGAGATAACATGCTTGAATACCAACAAGGAGGAGAGAACACTAGAGGTCAAGAAAATAGTGGTCATAGAGGATATTTTGGAGGAAGATGAGAAATCCAAGATAAAGTCATCTACTACAAGTGTCAAGAACTGGGACACAAGGCATATGAGTTCCCAAAAAAATTTCATACCATATGTCAGAAATAAACCAGAGATCGGGGAGTAGATGAAGAGACTGTTCTGATTTCGAAGGGAAATTCAAATTAAGTTGTGTCGAAAGGAGGATGAAACTTAAAAACCCAAAGAACCCTGTTACAACCTACATGACAGAAGGAAGGGGAGATAATGCATAGAAAGTATATTTTTTAGACAAAGGTGAAGATTCATGTGTGTCATGGTTACAAAAGGGTCATCTTGTCACGGTGACATGACAATGCCTAATTAATTTCAAGATTGGAAGAATACATGGCAACGTGTTATGTGACATGATTTCGATGGATGCATGCCATTTGTTGTTGGTACAACCATGGAAATATGAATGGGAAATATTATATGACAGTTGCAAGAACATATTTAGAGTCGATAAAGATGGAAATATTTTTTGACTATATATCCCTTGGCCAAGGAGCCGGGTAACCACTAGGAAAAGTGACTATCGATGTTTTCAACTAAATAATTTCAAAAAGAGGAAAAGGAGAAACAATATTTCTTTACAACTATTCCCAAGGGCCCAAGTGTTGAAAAACCAACTAAATATGTCCCGACAGATGTTGTAGAAGTGTTATTGGAATCCAAGGAAACAATGGTTGATGAGATGTTGACCAGATTGTTGTTGACGAGGAGTATAGCACATCAAATCGACTTGATTCCAGGGTTGAGTCTACCAAACAAGGAACCGCAAAGAGTGAAACTGATAGAGAATGTTGAGTTGAAATGGCAGGTCCTAAATTTGTTGGACAGAGGTTTGATCAAAGAAATTTTGAGTTCATTTGTAGTACCAATTGTACTAGCACCTAAGAAAGAAGGAGAATAGAGGTTGTGTACTAACTAAAGGGTTATCAACTGAATCACCATCAACTATAGGTTTCCATTGCTGAGGATCGATTACTTAATTTATTATATAAGTGGAGCAACATACTTCACCAATATCGACCTCAAGAGTAGATACCACCAGATCAGGATTAGTGATGGTGATGAGTGGAAGACAACCTTCAAGATGAAGGAAGGGTTGTATGAGTGACTAGTTATGCCATTTGGGATGACAAATGTGTCAAGCATGTTCATGAGGCTAACAAATGAAGTGTTGAATCCATTTATGGGTAAATTTTTTGTTGTTTATATTGATGACATATGGATTTCAACAAGATGAGACAAGAACACTTTTATCATATTCAACAAGTCTTGCATAGGTTAATCTAAGAGAAGTTGTTGATGAATCTGTAGAACTGTTCCTTCATGCACGACAAGTTAGTGTATATGAGATTCATGATTTCTAAATAAGGCCCAAAGATGAATCTAAAGAATTTGAGGGTAATATAGAATGGTCAGAGCCAACTAATTCCACCAAAGTGAAGAGTTTCCATGGACTTGTCAGTTTTTACCTGAATTTCATCACAAAATTTATTAAGATATGTGCACCATTGATGACATTCATGAGAAAGGGTGAGTTCAAGTGGATGGAAGTATCTCAACAATCATTTCAGAGGCTTAAGAAGAAGGTTACAGAGAGCTCAATTTTATCTCTTCCATATTTTGACAAAGTATTTCAAGTTGAATGTGATGCGAGCGAGTTAGCAATTGGATTTGTGATGAGCCAGGAGATCCCACCAACTACATTTTTTAGTGAGAATATGGACAGTTCCAGTTAGAAGTATTTATTCTATGACTAGGAATTTTATGCTATTGTGCAGGAATTGAAGAAATGGAGGCACTATTTGTTTCCAAAATAATTTGTGTTGTTCACCAACCACCAATATTTGAGGTACTGGAACACCCATACAAAGTTGAATCAAAGGAACATAAAGTGGGTCGATTTTTTCAAAAGTTATGCCTTTGTATTGAATCATAAGTTGGGGAATACTAATAAAGTAGTCGATGCATTAATTCGAAGGTTCACGTTGTTTGGGACGACTACTGTGAAGTCGACAGGGTTAGAGTCGATGAAGGTCGACTATAAAGTTAATGAATATTTTTTCAATGCATGGAATGCGTCGAAGGAACCATGGAGTCCTGATAAGTATCCATACTTAGATTA
Source organism: Pseudotsuga menziesii (assembly GCA_001517045.1). Taxonomy (NCBI): domain Eukaryota; kingdom Viridiplantae; phylum Streptophyta; class Pinopsida; order Pinales; family Pinaceae; genus Pseudotsuga; species Pseudotsuga menziesii. The sequence continues at coordinate 111,027 of LPNX010518694.1, forward strand.
TTTTTTATAGGAAGGGTACCTATTCAAAGGGAATCAACTATGCATTATTAAAGGATCAGTGAGGTAGAACCTGATCAGGGCATTACACAATGGAGTACTAGGAGGACACTTGAGGTGAGGCGACAGCTTGAGAAGTGAATGACAAGGTGAGGCGACAGCTTGAGAAGAATAATGTGGTATACAATTTTAAGGCCGACACAAAGAGATGATTGCAATCATTCATAGAAGGTGATTTGGTACATACACACCTAAGGAAGGATATATTTCCCACAGAATCATATAATAAGATTAGGTTAAATAAGATTGGTCCATGCATAACCCTTAATAAATTTTTGAATAATGCATATGTGCTAGAGTTTCCTCAAGGTTTGGGATTATCACGTGAAATCAATGTTTCTGACATGTACAAGTTTGAAGTAGAATATATGAGTGATGGAAAAGAGATAACCAACCTGTTAAGATAGGACAATGTGAAGGTCATTTGAAGGTCAAAGAGTGTATTGACCAAGTAAGAAATAATTCATGAAAGAAGCTAACGACGACGAAATGAACAACCGATTGAAAATCCAAAAACCCGAGGATATAATAGTTGAGCTAATTGGGGTGGTTGTAGAGAATTTATGGTGGTTGTTGCAAAAGGCCAGGTGAAAATATCTGCTGAGAGGATCCACATGAATTATTTAATGAATCATGGTGGTTCCTACAAGTATGTGAAGATTCTAGAGGAAGAGTCGAAGGATCAAGAACTAGAGATCAACTATAATATGGTTGCAAAGGCTTTCAAAGTTCATTTTGAGAGTGAGGGAGAGTGTGTGTGTGAGAGAGATAACATTGTTGGTTGATGTTCATTCCGACTAATCTTAACTTTGAATCATGTTATAAATTCCTATGTAAAGAGATTGATTTATTTCAATGAATGCTAATATTTTTGGCAAATTTATGTGTTATGTGTGTGATTGTTTGTTCTTTCATTACGTACGTTGATCAGTAGCTAACCCACTCATGTCACATTTGCATAAGAATATATTGTAACACAAATAATACATTCATTTAAGGTTGCTAAAGAAAGGAGAACACATATTCAAATCAACAAAGCATTACTATAACAGTGTCAATAGATAGATAATCATTTCCTCATAAGTAAAACAATCTTGGATTGCATGATTTCATTATTCATCACATACATGTGCACAAATACAACACTTTTTCATACTCATAATTTGTATAATGATGGAGTTGTCATTACTAGAAGTAAAAAGGCACACATCCATCTTACAAAAATGGAGCTCTGAAGCTTAAAACTTATAGGAATACAACTAGGCCATAAGTGGTGTATGGACTTAAATAAAATAAGTACATAAGGCACTAAGACAAGCACCTATTTGTCAAAACTTTCTCAAGAGGAATATTGGTTTACAAAATTGAAATCTTTAGCAGCCTCATAGGAAAATACACAGTTCAGTATCAACAACACTCGGTAATGCGAGGATCAATTCAGTATTAGGAGACAACTGCATTTCAGAACTATTGGACATTCCTTGAATATTTTGCACTAGATTGAGATCCCTATGTTTCTAAAATTGTCCATCCATCTCTTCAGGATTGCAATTTCATTAGAATTCCAATAATTCACTTACAACTGGGCATACCATTTTCATATATCAACTTCCTTATCCCAAGGTGTCATGTTCTCAATCTTTCTTTTGAATTTTGCAAGCTCCTGCTGTTGAGACTCAATTGATTTAGAAAGCCTAGCAATAGTTGCATTAAATTGCTGAAGAGGGGTTTCCTTTGTAATAGAAGTATGAGAAAAAGGATTAAAAACAAGAAAGATTGATGGTTTTGTGTTGATTGGAGGTGGTAAGAATCCCATAAATAGATTCAAACATTTTCTAACTATGCTAAGTGAAGGGACATAAGAGTTAATTACATTTATGGTTGAATTGACAAACAAATCATGTCAATTAAATGGAGAAGATTGTGCTTGAAGAGAAAATACTGCTATATAACTGTTAGAAAACAGGACCGCAGAGCAATAACAGATATACAATTAAATCAATAAACAAGATGCAAAACAAATTAAAACAGTATAGAGAGACACAGATATAACGTGGTTCACCCAAACGATGGGCTACGTCCACAAATAAATTTTCCAGTCCTTTTATTGCAGTCCAGAAAGATGAAGGGATACACCCTGCAGCAAAACCGCTACACTTCCTCTTCACACTCTCATAGTCTCTCTTCCAGTACAATACAATGCCCACATCCAGTACAATTATAATGGAGCCTCCTCAATCCTTATAAAAGGCTTAATCACATGCAATACCATGGGACAATACCATGGGCTACAACAAACCATGTGCTAGACCTAACCACCTTTGACTCGATCTCAAGTCAAGGTT
>LPNX010518699.1:0-15673 GCA_001517045.1 Pseudotsuga menziesii
TGAGTATCAGGTGACAGCACTTGGCTCGAGCTTGCCCCCAAGGTCGCACCCAGTGGCTTGAAGATTTCTGCCACGGTACCCGAGGTGCGAATTAGGCGGCAACACATACCTTAAAGCCCCATTTCATCTGTTCTAGTGTCTCGATCTGATGTCTCCTGTCGGGAGTAGATCCGGGTCTCCCCCATTGTTGTCTTGGACTAGGATAACATAAATTGAAGGCTGCCTTGATTGACGTGACAACCATCCATTTGGGAGTCTAGGCAGTCGTGGTTCCACCCCTTAGTTACTTGCCCCTCTACCATCCATCCTAGATCCACCTCACACAGGCAACTACAAGGCGGGTGATAACAGAAGGATAGATGGTTTTCCTGACGAGCTTGGACTTTACCAAGAGTAAAGTCGACCCTAACCTTTACTTCAAGGTTATAGAAGATGAACCTGTCATAATACTACTATATGTGGATGACCTATTTCTGACAGGGAATGAGAAACAGATTAAAAAATGCAAGAAGAAGCTCGCTGAGGAATTTGAGATGAAAGACCTTGGATTAATGCACTATTTTCTAGGTTTGGAAGTGTGGCAAAGTTCAGAAGGAATCTCTCTCGATCAGGGAAAGTATGCAATAGAAATTTTGAAAGGATTTGATATGTTGGAATGTAATGCCATGGCCACACCCATGGATACTAACCTAAAGTTGTTGGCTGATGAATTATCGGAATTAGTGGATGTGACTCAATACAGACAAATTATTAGGTCGTTGAAGTATTTAACAAATACTAGACCAGACATTTGTTTTACTATGAACACCTTTAGTCAGTATCTAGTTCAACCTAGACGTGTTCACCTGGTAGCTGAAAAACATGTGATGAGATATCTGAAAGGAACTATAGACTTTGGTCTATACTATGATGGAAAACATGACTACAGATTGTATGGCTATACAAATGCAGATTGGGCTGGAAGTGTCTCAAACAGGAAAAGCACATCAGGTGGATGTTATTGTCTGGGGTCTGCTATGATTTCATGGTTTAGCAGGAGTCCAGTGTTGCTCTTGTTACCACCTAAGTTGTATTTAGTGGTTTTTTATCAAGTGAGCCTGGTGAACCGGACAGGGTTGACTTGTTCGGACTTAAAAAAGACCTTTGGGAGTACTTCTGGGAAGTGCTTGTTGTATCATATCACATGTTCATTCATACCCCATGGGCGAATTGTAATAAATGTTCTAGCATGATAGTGTCTATAAAAGACTCGGTCTCTTAGACTTCATTTGTCAATCCGATCAGCCCAGGGTGTTTTTTCCCTTGGTTATTATTGGTTGTTGAATAAACGACTGATAATTTCTTAGTTTTTCACTCCATACCTCCAAAGTTGGGGTGGTCGGCTTGGCATTTAGGCCTATTGAGGTTATTAGAGTCTATGTGTCAATGTATAAGCATGCTAGACATCATTTCTGAGTCATATGAACATGTCTAAGTCCCCCTAGGTGTTTTTCAATTTTTCAATTTTTTAGTTTTTTCAGTGTTTTTTATTAAATTTTAATTTTTCCAAAACTTGGGCTATTTTTTAATAGTTTAATTGGAAAAATTGATTTTGTAATAATAGTGGGCCAAATAATCGGTTTCAGTCATGTAGGTGCTCATTTTCAAGCTAAGAGCACCATGTAAACCCATGGACCCACTATTTCCTAAGTTTTGAGTGATCTTCCATCACTCAGGTCAGAAAGCCCCAAAAATCAATTATTGATTATTTTAATTAATAAATTGATGAATAATGGAGCAAATCCAAAATCAATAAATCAGTGGATTCTCAGCCGATTTGATTGAAATCAGTCGGATCTGAAGCAGATTGACTGGATCTGACAAATCCTTGACTGAAGGAGGGGATCAAATCAGATCCAGAGTTGATCTATAGCTGTCTTCATGGGGAATTGCGCCCTCTCTCTCTCCTCCACACGTGTGGACCCTCCTGGATGCTCTGTGGGTCGATGTGTCGGTGTATGGGTTGATGTGTCAGCTCAATCAAGCCCCTGGTTGACAAGTAGGCTCAGTCCAGCTTCAGTTATGCATTGATGAACTCTCCATCAATTGATTTCACTTGATTCCATGAGGAATTGCGCCCCCCTGGGCTAGATGGCCTGTGTTTTGTATATATCCAGGCACAGCCTCCTCTTCCAAGAGTTAGAACTGGGATTGAGGTGCTGCTGCTATTGTATTGTTGTTATTCTTCATTTGAAATAAAGAAAAGCTTTGGAGGCAATACAGTGTGGTGCCATTACATGTGTGGATGATTATTGCCATTGTTTTACTGAGGTAACCTGTATCTGTGGTCATTTTTTGCTAATTTCTTGTAGATCCGTTGTTAAGATTGATAATAAGCTTATTATGATCTTGATAGGAAAGCTGCTTTTCGATAAGTTTATTGACTATCTCTTTCCTTTGATGCATGTTTAGAGATCTTGATTTAGCATGTCCTAGAAGTTTATATGCATGTTATCTTGAATCTTTGTGTATGTACTAATCGGATCTCACAAGTTTCTTGGCAAGTTCTTTGATTTCAGCTGAGTTGCAGGTTCCCACTTTGGAGAGGATGCTGATCTAGTTTGTTTCTTCATTCTCTTCAAAACCTTCCAAAAGGCATAGTCCCTTGACATTCCACCTGAAAGCTCCACTGTGGATCTTCAAGGAAACCAGCATTTCTTTCCTCCTCTTCCTCCCTCAAAATCAACACTTCACCCGATTACTTTGTTCAGTTCATAGCTTTGATTTCATTTGGATCTGTTTCATCAAAATAAAATATACATAGATCTGATATTTCATAGCTCACAGTCTAAATCTTGCACTCAAAAAAGTTTCATAAGCATTCTAGATCTAGCTTTAGGGAAATCATCTTTTTGCATAAATTTTAAAGAAAACTTGTAGATCACATGCATTAGATTTCCTTTCGCTGTTATAAAATTTAATATTCTGCAATATCAGTGCACTTTCATTGGCTGCACAAACAGCAAGCCAAGATCCCAAGGAAAGCTTGCTTTCCTTGGTTCCCTTTCGTTTGTTTTAGCTAGTCTTAACTTCATTTTTTCTGAGATAAGGTAGGCTGATCCAAAGGTACTCTTAAAGTGCTTTTGGGCATTTGTTATTCTAACATGCTCGCTGTCTTTTAGCAGGTCTGACAGAAAAGAAAGGAAGCTGCTGTCCAAAGTGGCCTCAGGAGCGTTCAAATACCCCCAGGGGTCTCCATTTTCACTAAAAACTCAAAAATTTTCTAAAGTTGTAAAATCTTGGTTTCATCCTGTATAAGGACCAAGAAGTTTCTGATAATTTCAGTTCACTGATTCTGTAACCAATAATAAATAAAATCATTTTTGGAATAGGCTCTTTCGAGCCCATTCCCCATCCCCCCTGGAGGGATTTGCGTCGATGTCCTTTTCGTCGCTTTCTGCTTATTTATTTTTTTTAACTAGTATTGATCTAATTTGCAGGGTAGTATACTTGATTCTATTATTAATTTCATATTCCACTTTCTGTATTTCAAAGTAATCATAATACTTACCCCATGATTTCCCGATTGACCCGAAAGGGGAAAGAGATTCGTGGTAGGATTAATTAAGAAACTAGAACTGTGTATCTATTTTCTTTTTTCTATCATTTGTTTATCAGCAACTTTAAAATTAACCCCTCCTCGATTCCCCGATTGAGATCCACTTGGATCAAAAGAGGTTCTTGGAGGCTTTTCTTTTAAACAAGAACATCCGGTTTAAAACTTACTAAAATTGACAAGACTCCAGTGTGTATGCTCTGCACTTGGCTGCAGTTCGTCCGATCAGTCAAGCTATATCAAAAGCACTTGGGTGACTAGTATAATTAGAACTCACTCTCCCCAACTGACAAACCATCAGGTGAAAATCCAACACCTAGATCAAACCTCTACGGTGGTAAAATACCCAAAGGAAGCGGGAACTTCTGAAAAGTGACCTCGGGGCGCCGATCTCTGTCACACCCTAACGAGTGCATTACGAACAATAGCCCCAGAGACTCCATTTCAACCCACATATTCCTTGCGGGTAGCCGTGAAGGTTTAGTTTTGGACATACTCCAAGTACTCTCGGGTATATCTGGAGTCCCCCCTTAGCCTAATTTTAATCAATTCACACTGCAATTTTAACTTAAAATATACCAAGAGGCAATCGCAAAACATTCACTCCAAGCACATGCAAGTACATTGTTGTTATTTTCTTACTCCATTCTAAGGCACTGATTATTTTCTTGTTTTATATATATATTGTGTCTCAGCATTGTGCTTTCGTGTGTTCATCTTTTATATCTTGCCATCTTTGATTATTTATAGTTAAATTGCAAACTCCTAAGCAACTCATTCAATTTAACATCACAACACTAAGTAATCATCCTTAGTACCTAAATAGGGTCTACCCCCCTTGGCTCCGTTAGGAGTTGAGCCTAAACGGAGGAGTCAAGAACAAGGTGACAGCCTTGACTCGAGACTTGCCCCCAAGGACACACCGAGTGGCTTGAAGATTTCTGCCATGTGACCCAGGTGTGTGAAAGGCGGCAACAGCTCTTAGCACGGCTGAAGCAGAAAACATAGCAGCTTGCTCTGCTAGTTGTGAAGCCATATGGCTTCGGAAACTGATGTCAGGTCTATTTAACCTAGAGTTGGATACCACAGTGATTCTATGTGATAACCAAAGTTGTATAAAGATGACGGAGAACCCAGTGTTCCATGATAAATCTAAGCACATAGAAATCCGGTATTTCTACATTCGAGATATGATACAAAAGGGAGCCATAAAGCTCCAGTATGTGAGTACCGATGAACGAGTTGCTGATGTGTTGACAAAGCCTCTGTTCCGAATAAAGTTTGAATACTTTCGAGACAAGCTTGGTGTTGTTCGAAAAGACCTTCCCCGAAAGGGGGAGCAATGATGTTGTAGTGGGATTGTATCATCCCTGGACACCTGTCCTAAAGTGATCCGTAGACTTCTGTCTCCGAGAAAGAAGCGAGATTGTATCATCCCTGAACACCTGTCCTAAAGTGAACCATAGACTTCCGTCTCCAAGAAAGAAGCGAGATTGTATCATCCTTGGACAACTGTCCTAAAGTGATCCATAGACTTCTATTTCAGAGAAAGAAGCATGATTGTATCATCCCTGGACACTTGTCCTAAAGTGATCTGAAGAATTCGGTTTTCGAGAATGTGGTAGGATTGCATCATCCTTGGACCTAAGTCCTAAAGTGATAGGGAGTGATTATCCCGTATTGGTATCCGGTGACTTCAGTCCTCGAGAATGTGGTAGCATTGCATGATCCTTGGACTTAAGTCCTAAAGTGATAGGGAGTGATTATCCCGTAATAGTATCCGGTGACTTCGGTCCTCGAGAATGTGGTAGGATTGTATCATCACTGGACTTAAGTTCTAAAGTGATCCGTAGACTTTCGTCTTCGTATTGTGGATTGCAAGTTGTTGCTGATGATGATGATGTTGTTGATCGAAAGAACAGAATATTGATGATGATGTTGCTGATCAAAAGATCAGAGTATTGATGATGATGTTGCTGATCGAAAGATCAAAGTGTTGCCGATGATGATGATGTTGCTGATCGAAAGATCAAAGTATTGATGATGATGTTGTTGATCGAAAGATCAAAGTATTGCTAATGATGTTGCTCAAAGTATTGTTGTTGATGATGATGATGATGATCGAAAGGCCAAAGTATTGTTGATGATGATGTTGTTGATTGAAAAAGATTAAAATGTTGATGATGATGTTGTCGACCGAACGATCAAAGTGTTGTTGCTGCTGAAATTGAAGATGAAGACTATATGTCAAAGATGATGAAAAAGCTTCCAATGATTTATAGATGTATCACCCTGATGATGTTGAAGATGCTCTCTCTCCTCTCCTACTGTTGTTGTTGTTGTTGTTGTTGTATAATTCCCTTCTCGTTAAGGGAGAGTGTTGAATTATTGTAACTTCGAAGTGTATTCACTTACTATACCCCGATGTTACTATCGGGAGAATCATTTGTATTTCATTGTACCCCGATGTTCCTATCGGAAGAATCATTAATATTGTAATAGGTCAATAGAGAGTCATGAGGTAAACCCTCCGTTGTAAGTCGGGTCATTAGCACCCACCAAAATATAATAATATGATGTTTTGAGTCTCCCTAGAGAAGTCGGCCCAGTCAAATTTAGTGGGGCCCACTTGGTTGAGTAAAAAGTCAAGTGAACGAAAGAATATAAATAGAAGTGAAGCGCTCCTCATTTGAACACACAGACACACTTGTGTAGCGCATGAGAGAGAGAGAGAGTCTTATCTGCAAGGAGGAGAAGGACCAGTTTGAAGTCTTGTCTTTTATCTTTTTTATCATCTATATTGAAGAAGCTTTGCTTTAGGGTTTTCCCACGATAAATCTGTGTCTATTGTCTCTTGTGATTGATTGATGTGCATGTTATTCTCTCAGATAAGATCCTAAGATCATATTGTCTAGATGTTAAAAATCTAACATCCCTCACCACAGCTCCAACTTCTGCCCCCTCCCTCCTGTGACCTTCTTCTCGCAGCTCACCATTTTGCGGCCCATCTCCACCCTACTCCACGCTCCACCACCCCCTGCCTCCATTGCTCGTCCCCCGCTCTCGTTCCCTTTGTCCTGCTCCTCCGCCATCTCCCTTGTTCATCCCCGCACTGCTTGCCTACTCCACGTAACCAAAAAAAATACATGCAAAAAAAATTGTATATATAAAATTTACATAATAATAATAATAACATATTATTATTATATAATTAAAAAAACTATATATCAAACTATATATAGTTTATAAAAACATTAGTGATAATAATATTATTAATTAATTAATTAATTATTATTATTATTCAAATATATTTATATATAGATATATATATTTAAGAAAGCATAATAAAATGGAGTCTCATGGCGAAAAACAAGGAAAATTTCCAAGCACTTTAAAAACTTATGTTTCAGTGTTATTTTAAATAAAAGGAACAATTTGAGGGAAAGACCTTACTCTTTCTATTGCTCTCGGCGAACGCAATAATTATATTAGTGATGAATTTGCTAATGAGTTAGTGGTTCCGTAGTCAAATATAGGTGAAAGGTTAGACTTTTGGAATAACAAAGAATATGCAATAAGCAATTTACAATGGAACAATGGAGATTATATTGGCGTCTCGTAATTTATAGTTAAATCCTTGTGGAGTAGTGATGGTGACCTAGTTTTGGTATGACCGTGGCTAGAAACATTGGGGACTTTTATCTTAAATGTTGAAAAGAAGTTTATGACATTTCCCTACAAAAAGAAGAAAATCACATTCCAAGACATTTGGCATGAAGTCAGAATCAGAAGTCGGTGATGTCGCAAGGAAATGAGAAATCAATACAAATGATACACAAGGATTTAGACAAGGTTGTTGCAAGTAAAAAAGAAGAGATCTCTGGTTTAAGAGATCATAATCAGAAATTACTTCTGCAAATCAAGAAAGCAAAGGATAAAGTTCAATGCAGTCAAAAGTTAGAAGAGAAGATTCAATCTCTCCAGCAAAAATTACTCGGAAAGGACGAAGAAAATTATGTCATGAAGAGGGTTAATCAAGAACTAGAGGAACAAATTGAGAAGTTAAAAGAGGACAAACAGTCGCAAGACGAAAGGTTTGAGAAGATTCAAAATAATGATAATCTATTAGAGAACAAATTAGTTCAAATCTAGAAGGAAGGATCCAGACTATCTAGAAAACTAATTCCAGTTGAGGAAGAAGAAACGAATACAAATTCGGTTCCCGTCACAGTTCAAAAGGTATTCAATCTACCAGAAAAACAAGCAACAAGAACTCCTTACAGTCACCCAAACCACAAAAAGCATTTTGACCAATGACAGGGTCAAAATGAACATAAACAAAAGAGTTATAAATTCAGAAGCAAAAGAACACAAAATCTACAACCTTAGCAAAAAACGGGAAGATTTATCCAATAAGACGATCAACAATCACCTCCGATGAAAATAAATCTCGGATGGACCACATCACAAACGATGCGACATTTTTTTGTTGGAATTTGTAACTCGTATCGTCTCATTCGTCAAGTGTCACAAGTACTAAAATAAAGGATCGAGAGATAACATTACAGCCAAGAAATCAGGCGTAAGCCTTGTCTTCAAGAAAGCTTTGAAGACAAAGCTTCCCTTAAGGAGACGGCAATGTAATGAACAAAATATATATAATAATTAAATATTAATAAACATTAATAATTAAATAAACTAATACTTAATGAAGAGGCACCTTGATGAAAGGTTCTAACTCTTTACGAAAGGGCACCCAATATGGGTATTTATACAAACATCATTTTCATTGTAATATTATCTCTTATCAATCATATATTTTAAATTCATGGATTACTTTAATCTGGCTTATCTACGCTGGTTATTTCTGTAGAAACGAAGTTTCTTCGTTTCAACTACACACTGATCTCAACTCTCCTTTTGTCTCCCGCTACCATATAAGATAAGCTGAGATAATTTTATTAATGTCCAACAAATGACCATAGATAGGTCAATGGGACTGCTAACTACAACTATGTGAGATACAAAGTGGGAACAAAACAACCACTCCTAAAAATTCATGATATAATGAAAAGTAAAACTAGCCTCTGTTATAAAAGATCTAAAGTCTAGAGCATATGTTGTAAAAGATCTAGAGTCTAAAGTCTAAAGCATGGTGGGAGAACGCCCTACAGGATATGAGGAGCGTTGTGCATTGTGGAGGAGGGATACAAGCCCCTGGCATGTGGCCACTTGGTTTCTTGTTCGAAGTATTGGACATGGCTCGTGAATGCTTGGGGCTTCAACAATGTTCTTGCAAGGGATGGTTACCCTAGTGGAGTACTTGGTTTTGGAGGATGGATGGAGTCCCTGGAAGCTCAGGATGGAGTGGTGTGGACTAGCCTTGCATAGCTACATCACCTTGGGTCACCATTTTACACAACGTCATCATTGGAGCTTGAAACTTGTCCTCTAGGAGTAGAGAACTTCACGTGTGTGTGGCTTACGTGTGTTTAGTAGGCTTGCTTGTAAGGCTTAGGCTAACCTATTTTATATCATTGACCTCCCTTACCTCTCATATAAATAGAGGAAGGGGAGTGTCTTTCCATAAATCACATCACATCATACATTCATTTTTAACTCTTCTTTGGAGTGCCCTCTTAGTGATGTGTTATGGTTCATGAGGAAAACCTAGTGGAGCATGCGAGGAGAAGGTGGGCAATTTCTTTCTTTTGAGATGCTTCTGTGTAGATTTGATCTCTCTCTCTCTTGGGCGCTAGAGTTTCTTGGTATCTTAGAGCATCTTGGATTTTGGGGTTGGGGAACCATCCCTTAGAGGCTAGAGATTAGGGTTTGGAAACCCTTGGATGTATTTGGGGAGGAAGAAGAGGAGGACATCTTGCCTTGGAGATAGTGTTGGAGGGATTCTTGCATTTGGAGTTAGGGTTTGTTGACTAACTCTATCCCCTCCTATCCCAATCTTAAAGCTTCCTACCGTCAACTCCTTTGCCACAAAAATGCTTCTTCATCTCTCATATGAAGTTTGCGTACCATCTTCCCCCACCACTCCCATCTCCTGCCTAATTTTAATCCAAAATCCATGTTTTCCCACATCTACTCTCTCTATGATATCCTAAGGCAGCCCCTTATCCAGGTTACCTCTCCCCCCCCCTCTTGCCACTTATTCACTCCCCACAATATCAGGGAAGTTGTCTGGATAATGAGTACCAACAAAGCAACAAATGAGGAGGGGACCAAGTTGAACTCTTCAAGCATGGCCTCCACACACTAGACTAACACTTAACCGATCTGTTTAACCATGAGGTCTGTATAGTCTTTTCAACACCTTGGTTGCATCATATTATTCACCCGATCCATAAATCGGACCCTAGTGCAAATCCCAATAATTACAGGGCAATCATGGTTGGCCACACTTTCTCAAAACTATATGATACAATCCTCCATATGCATCTTTTTGTGGAGCTTGAGCAAAGGCATTTTAGAGGTAAAGGACAAGATGGATTCAGACCGATGCACCAAACCATCGACCACATTCTTACTCTTCGGGCCATTATTGAGGAGGCACACCATCACTCTTCGAAAGTTTATTATTGCTTTGTAGACTTTTGGAAAGCACTCAACTTTGTCTTCAAAGTGGCATTATTCCAAAGGCTCGGAGACATTGCCATTTCTGAGAACCTTTCAACTACCATTATGAGACTATATGAGCCAGTTCGTGGTTGTCTTCGCACAGCCCATAGGGTTTCATATTTTATCAGGGTTACCATTTGGGTCAAGCAAGGGTGTCCACTATGTTGAAAAATGTAGCTCCAGCGGGAGCTTCTTGCATAGGTTAGGTGTGAACATGCAAGTAGTTTGAGACAACTTCTTAGTGACCACTTGGTAAGAGTGGAAAATAATACCATCTTGTAATTTTACTTAATAAATAAAAGTGAAAGTCTAATTTCCTTAGAACTCCTAGTCTTGGAAATCTAAATAAAATATTCTAGAGATTCTAGAATATTAGTGAATTAGATTTGATATAATCTTAGTCGTACACTTCATTGTTGAGATAAAGTGGTTGTTATGATTAAGGAGATTAGGTGAGATTGGTTGTTATAACCAAGGAAGTTGGTTGCTGGAAACTTACAGCATGGATCATCATTTCCAACATGAGTCATTCAGAGCCTTTATTCAAAAGCAGATGCAGAGTATTTCCTTAGTTCATTCGAGCAGAGCAGCAGAGATGGTACACAGTTCACAGATGGGCATATCAATTAGAGACATGTATATGGTAAGATCAGGTATATTGCTTCTTGGTAGGATTTTGCTCTCTGATGTATACTAACACCTTTAACTTGTTATGCTATGATGATTATGGTGACCTATGCTTATATTATATGTTCTACTGATGATTAACTTGTGTTGATAATGATTGGAGAATTTGATGTTGAAGACCATTGCTTATGCCATACTTTACACAACTTTTAAACTTTAGTGCTAGTTGGTTCCATGTATCGCTTGTCCTCATCCATTCAGTGTCATCCATGATTGATTTTTCCCATGACTTATGATTGATTGTGACCTATGAGATTGAAGATCATCTTCCCCATTTTGACCCTTATGCATGATGGATCTCATGTTGTTTTGTCTCTCGACTCTGAGTTGTGTAACAAAACTTGTCGACGCCTTGATCCTTCTGGGCCATGAGAACCCGCTAGTGTTGGTTCCTGATCTTAGGTGAGTTGGGTTTTGAAGCCTTGACCTCTCTAGTCGGTTTCCCCTGATGTTTGGTCCTAACTGTGGATATTTCCCCCTAGTTGCTCCAAGAGTGTCAGCTAAAACTTGAAGTAATATGTCTACCAATATTACATGCATTATGTGTTATATGTTCAATCTTTTGAAATGCAAGCCCTCAAATAAAGTTGCAAACTGTGTCTTTAGACACAACTCAAAAAGGGCTATGAAATGAAATTGTGAAAGGCCCAAATAAAGCAGTGGATAAATAAATGCTAAATCTAAAGATTGTTGGTCATCTTATGTAAATGCAATGATTAATTCCTCACATAACTTGCGGGTTTTGATGTGAAATGGAGTAAGGGACAGCTAATTCTAAGTGTCCCCTAGGATCTTTTCACTACAATTTCTTGTGTACTCAACGCAAGGGTCCTAGAAAAGATCCTCATGGAGCTTGATTGTTAGCTTGGATGTGAGCCGTAGACATGTTGTTAAAGTTGAATGGACTCTTTTCAGATCAACTCATCCACTTGTGAGACACCACCATTCCCTATTGTTATATGTCATCATATGTCACTGTGGTTGTTTGTATTTGTCATCATCCAAAGAGATCATATGGTTAAAGTCAATTAGAAGTCATTACCTTATTGCCTTAGCCTTGTTTTCCATCTTCACCCAGCATTAGCAAATTGATTAAACTTTGTAAGTATGACATATGCAAGGACTTCCAAAAGATTCAAAAAATGTTTGAAGACACAAGTATATTTTATTATTATTGTTGTTGTTGTTATTGTCACCATGATTCTGAATAACATGATTTGAGTTGGGTTTTAATATACAGCTTGGAGCAGTTCTTACCTTGGATACATGCAAGTTCACCTTGTTACCCCCTGATTTGACAGGGGTAAAGACAATATCTCAAGGTTTTTACTTGGAATAGATCAAACTAAGGAGTGGACTGATTGTTCAAACATTCAGATTTTTCCATCTCAGTCAGCCAGCAATGATTTTTATTCAGCTATTGACCAGGGCATGCTAAGTCATATTATTTCAGTGAGCAGAGTTGATTCACATTCGTATTCTGATAGTTCTCTAGTGAAGATGATCACAAGAGCAACTCAAATGGATGGAGGTATTCTTGTTGCATCTGCCCCGGATGGACCCATGCCTCAGACAAAATAACACATCTTGCTGGCTCGTCAGCTTTGCAGGGTGCCAATGATGAAATAGGAAAGAAAAGCAATTTTTGAAGTTGATGGAAGCAGTGGATGACTACATTCCAGATCCAAAGTGTTGGCATGGTCGTTGAGGAAAGCAGACTAGTCCAAGTGGATGTTGTTGTTCTGGTTGAAGTTCATTATTTAAGTGACATTTCTCGAGGAACTGTTTGGGAGGAGACAGTTATTTACTGTCCAAAGGAAGTGCACCTTATTTGTCTTTCTGCGACAGTTGCAGATCCTGAAGAGCTAGCAGGATGGATGGGGCAGGTGCATGGTCCGACAGATTTAGTGACATCAAAGCGGAGGCCAGTGCCTTTGACATGGCATTTTTGCATAAAAAAATCTCTTTTACCTCTACTTAATGAAAAAGCTACAACCATGAACAAGAAGGTATCAATTACTAGATTTCTACAAGAAAATAGTGTTATCCCTTCATACAGAGAGGATGGGACCAAAAGGGACAGAAGTAGGGATGGTGATAAAAGGAGATACAACATCAAGAATGTGAGCTATGGATACCATGCAGAGTTGTCAGAAAAAGAGATGCATAGTATTCGTCGATCACAAGTTCCACTTGTAAGAGATACCTTGATGCATCTTAGGGCCAGGGATATGCTTCTAGCTATTTGGTTTATCTTCAGTAGGAAAGGTTGTGATGAAGTTGTTCAGTACCTTGAAAATTCCAGACTTCTAAATGATTATGAAGAGTGCAAGGTTGAGGCAGCATTGAATATATTTCGGGCACAGTATCAAGATGCTGTGAGGGAGGATGTTGTTAAGTATCTTCTTCAAGGGGTTGCTTCTCATCATGCAGGTTGCTTACCTGTTTGGAAGTTTTTCATAGAAGAGCTATTTCAGCAAGGTTTAGTGAAGGTTGTTTTTGCAACTGAGACACTTGCGATAGGAATAAATATGCCTACAAGGACAATTGTTCTTGCATCGCTTAGCAAGAGAGGAGACAATGGCCACTCACTGTTGAGCTCAAATGCACTTCTTCAGATGGTTGGGAGAGTGGGCGTAGAAGCATTGACAGTCATGGGCATGTGGTTCTTGTCCAAACTCCATTTGAAGGAGTAGAGGAATACAAGGCCGTATTACATATCCTGTTGGTTCCATTTGTACACACTGCTCTGAATGCAATGTCTATTCTCAGGTTGTCCATCTGGTTTACAGAGATGGATGTTCAGTCGACTAAAGAATTTATGAGCAGATGACTTAGAGGACGAAATCGTGGAGAGAAGTGATTTGTTCGTTATAGCAGCTAACAATCGATTGCTTGGAGTTTTCTTTCAGAAAGAGATTCAGCGCTTGATCATCTGTGATTCGTGGTGATAAAATCAGTTTTCTTCCCACATCACTGCAGTTTATGCTGATAGGGATATCTTCATTGGCCACGTATTTCATGAGTTGTTTTTCCTTTACGCAAATTAAGTCTGCAATTTATCATGTTGACAGCCAAATCGTGGAATTATAAGCCAGTGCTTGTTTCCTTTTATTCTCCACCTATCAACCAATCTTATCAGCGGTCACTGGGCTCTCAATTCTAGCTTCTTTTATTTCCATACCGTGACAGAGCAAGTGATCGTACAAATCGCACAAAGGGGCACTATGACACGCAAACAGGGCACCGTACAGTTGTCGTACAGACCATACGGATCCGTACTGATGACATCAGCAACCATACAAAATTCGTACAGCAAGTCGTATTGCTGACGCAGGGTCAAGGTCAACCAGAAGTCATCACCCTTTGCCTTAAGCCTTGTTTTCCACTTTCACCCAGCATTAGCAAATTGGTTAAACTTTGTAAGTATGGCATATGCAAGGGGCTTCATAGAAGATTCAAAGACTATCCATGAACACATGTATATTTTGATTGATTATTATTATTATTGTCACCATGATTCTGATTAGTATGATTTAAGTTGGGTAATAATATACATCTTGGAGCATCTCTTACCTTGAATGCATGGATGATCAATTCATCTTATTATCTCACCTTCAGTTTGGGTATTTTGACCTGGTCAACCCAGTTGACCAAGTCAAACACAGCTCCCATGGCATTGACTACAAAAATTTATATTGGCTATATTTGTTCTAGACATGCCCTGCAACCATACTGTAGACTTAGTTTTCAGGATTTGGTCATAGTTTTCAGGATTCGTGATTATTATCACTTATTATTTGTTCTGGCCACATTTTTATTGATGAGATGCTTGAAAGAGTGGCGCTCCTAGGGCGCTACAGCGCTCCAGAGGGTATGAATAGTCACCAATACCATTATACCATGTCTTTGGATTCATCTGTGTAGTCAGTTTGTCCCAGCTTTTAGCCGACAGAGAGTTATTAAAAATTTTATTATTTATGGAGGTTGTACCAACGAAAAATGGACTTTGAAATTCGCTAAGGAAATCAATTTGGCTAATGAAGTCAAGGAAATGGATTGGGAATGATTCTTGAGGATGTGTTGCCGCCTAATACACACTTTATGACACGGGAAAGTCTCCAACCCGCTGTGTGTGTCCTTGGGGGCAAGTTAGAGCTGGGGACCACTGTCACCACAGTCCACAACTCCTCCGTTTAGGCTAGATCCCAACAGAGCCAAGGGGGGTAGTCCCTACAGGGAAATAAGTCCCAGATTTATTAACTAATTACAAATTAATTAAAGGGATCTTTTTTAAGGTTACAAAATTACAAGACCAGTGCCTAGATTAAATGGAGTCAAAAGATTACAAGTTACAAACTTACAAGGAATAGGAATGATTATCCACAGTTGCTTAAGCTAAGCAAGATTTACAATATTAACAATATGAACCAATAAAATAGTTACAATTTAGATTTACAAGAGATAGCACAAGGAAAATGCCTTAAATGAAATTCAGTAAATGAAAAAAGAAAGGACTTTAAGTTGTATTTACTTGAAGCACTTTAAACAAATATTGAACATTCACTGCATGAACAAATATAGAGCTGAAAGTAAATGAGACCGAAAGTGAAAGTGTTGGAGTGCTTGCAGTAAAAATAAAATGAAAGTGCTTGTAGTAAAACCTTGAACAGCAAGGCAAAGATAAAAGGATCAATGTTTGTAGGGCGTTTTGCAGTGTCTCTTGGTAAATTTTAATCAATTTTATTAGAGTTGGAATCT
>LPNX010518699.1:17171-41402 GCA_001517045.1 Pseudotsuga menziesii
CAAAATACTTTGTGGAGAACTTACTAGACAAATACAAAAGATGCAAAGCTAAAAGAATATACAAGTTACCTTACAATATTTGATCATGAAAGATTAAAAAATGTAGCACAATGTCCCTCCAAAGATTTCTTAGATTAAGTGGCCCAACTAGGGCAAGAAGATTTACAACAGCAAGAGAGCTTGAAAAGATAGTGGAGAAATAATCCGGCAGCATAACAATAGCATGAGAGAGCCTGAGAAATGAGGGAGTGAGGCCCCCATTTTATAGTTGAGGAAGACCCCCAACCCCTTGAAGATCAATGGCTGAGAATAGACCTAGATCTAGGTTGAATCTCCACCACTAGATCTAGGTTTTTGGCTTTTATTCCTCTCAATCAATCTCAACCCTTAGATTAATTCTTGATCAATGGCTTAGAAGCTTGATCCATGTCAAACCAATATACACCCTTAGATCTAGGTATCTGACTGAATGTCCACCCTTAGATCTTTTGATGAGCTTTGATGTGGGTCCTCCTCCAAATCTAGCTTTGACTTCATAAGAATGGCGCCCTTCCTCCAAAATAGCGCCCCTCTTAATATTTAGTACCTTCTCCATTTGCATTGGCGCCCTCTTAAACTAGCTAGCGCTCCACTAAAATGGATAGCGCCCCCTTAAATTTGATAGCGCCCTCATATTTGATGTGGGGACCCTCATTATAATGGCGCCCTTCTATTAACTTGACGCCCTACTAAATGTAGTGACGCCCCTCCATTATAGTAGCGCCTCACTAAGTTTAGAGTGGTCCCCTTTTTCTTGATGGCGCCCTTCAAACTAGTGTGACACCCCCTTTTAAGTTGGACGCCCTACCAAAATAGTTAGCTCTCCATCTTGTTTAGCGCCTCCACCAACCATGCTAGCGCCCTCTCTATTTAGTGAGGGTTTTAATTACATGGACGTCCCTTTAGTGAAGCTTTTAACCCACGTTTTGAACTTGGCCCCTTTAGCAAGGGTTTTAAACCACTAACTTGGCTTTGACTTGGACACCCCCTCCAATTATAGCTTGGACTTTAGCCATTGCTCTCCAAAAATGATATTTAACCCTTAGACTTAGGATAAATATTTATTTCTCCTTAGATTTAATTTTTCACTTTAATTTTTAAATTTTCCAAATTTGACTTAGGAAAAAATTAAAAATAACTTGGAAAAATTAAATCTTGGCCATGGGGGGGTGGAAAAATTTGGAATAAATTTTTCCTAGGCTTAACAACCCCCAAACAAAATTACCATGGCATTATTTGATTTTTTTCTTCAAAATCAAATAATATGAATTTTTTGACTTAAGAAAATTAAAAATTTCCCTAGGGGAGATAGACCCCTCCTGACCAAAATTGGTCTATCTCTTCAACCACTTATCAGAATGACATGGGACTCGAAGCAGTAGCTTAGGGGGGTTCATAGCAATTTTATTTTGCATTCATAGCCCCTATTACAAAATGCCATGCTTGAGCAATTACATTATTACATCAAAATGAGTTAATTAACCCCCAAGGGGTGAAGTTAATTAACTAGAAAAAATAAATAAAAATAAAACAACATAACGAAACTCCGCAAGACTCAATACAAATGTCTAGCATGGTCATGAATCATTTTTGAAGCCTTAGCCACCTCATGGACTTGACTGGTAGAACGCCCGTCACCACTTTGGAGGATTTTGAGTGAAAAACCAAACCGATTAAACTCGTTTATTCAACAAGATCAATTGGAAAGGGAAAAAACACTCGATGAGGGGACTTCCCTAACAACCAGTTCCATGGTGTGGCATCCGTATCATATGACCCATACTAGCACATCAAATTACAGTAATTTTCCCATGCAGGGGAGCAGACATTTCGTTTTACAAAGGGGCAATTGCCCTGCAGGAGTGAAAAAATCCTCAGATTTTTCCAAGGTATAATTATGTACAGTTCATGTACATGGAGTTGCCACCTAGTCGAAATAGGTGGGCAACAGGATGTATTATGGTTGTCCAGATCAATTTTCGCCAGTTTCACTAAGTTCCAAGCTCCAGATTAATTTATTGGCTCTCCTAGGGAGGACATCCCCCATGGGGCGCCCCTCATCTTAGTCATTGATGTATTACATTGATATATCTTATATTATGATGTTGTATGGGGCCTAGGGTGATTTGTGTCCCTAAGGCACCCCTTTTATTATGCACCACGTTGTTATATCCTAGCACTTGATGTATTTCGCCTTAGAAATGCGTCCTTAGGTAAAAGTGCGCCCCACTTGACTTGGTCGTGTTGATCCATGTATGTAGAACAAAATAAAAGATCTCCACCGATGATGTTTTAATCAGTGTTCCACCAAGTTTCCGGGACGCGGGGGCGTGGGAGCAAGGAAACGCACATTGGGGACGTGTAGAGACACCCCAAAATTTTGGGGTATTTTGGGGGACGGGGGGACGAGGGGGCGGGGAGGCGTCGAGGTCCCTAACATAGGGGGGTCGGTCTCTAAAATTATAAAAAAAAAAGAAAAATAATAAAAATATGAACCCCAACATATAAACATATCAATTCTTCATCCCATCACCATTTGCATACTAGCATGCTTATGTTCCCGAAGAGTTTAGTGTAATTTAATGTAATCGTTATAGCCAAGCATATCATATCGATGTTTGTTTCTTTTTATTTGTTTCTATTTCGTTTTAAAATGACCATTTAGTGTAAAAGCCTAAAATTTAAGATGAACCATTTCTTTTTTAAGTAAAAAAAATTTAAAAATCGAGGGCAGTCGAGGCCTCTCGAAGCCCCCCATTTTCAGGAGGGGGCATGTGGGAGCCCCCCAATCCGAGAAACACCTAGACCTGTGTTTCCCCAAGTTTCGCAGAAAGGGGGGCACTGGGAAAGGTTTCCCATGGAGCCCCCGAGCCCTCGGGGCGTGGGAAGCGTAGGGGGCAAGCCCCCGACCCTGGGAGGCGTGTCCCCGTGCAACACTGGTTTTAATCTCAACCGTTGGATGGATATTAGTTAGAATGTGGACACACTCTCGATCTATTTAAAAGTTGTGATCTCCCCATTGTATCCCATCGAGAAATTTGGCACCATTAGCTCTTGAAGAATAATAAAGAAAATATTTTCGGATCTCTTGTCTTATGTGGATGATTGAAAAATGCTCTTGGTGATCGATTGATGTTATCTCTTGCTTGCATTGGAAAATCTTGGTGAATGTTTGGCATAGTTTTTGGATCCATTTCTATTGCTTGACATGGAAATCGATTTGGAGAGGGGCACTCTTGTGGAGGAGATCCACCTTGTTTTCTTGTCTGTATTTTGTTGTTACAGGTAGTATTCTTGTCATATGATCTTTTACTCTCTCATCTTTTATTTCTAGTCAACAGTTGCTTTCTATCTTGGACGATCTTATTAACTTGTGCTTTGGCTTGGCAGAAGAGAGGGCACACTTGTGGTTCCTTAAGCGTTTTGGTTGAAGCCGGATCTCACCATCTTTCCACTTGATCTATGCAGGGATATTCTTCATCACTTCGGAATTCATCCTCAAAAGCATTAAGTAAGTTTTTCCGAGTAAGTTCTTTCTTTATTTTTCTATCTAATTGGGGTTGCGTTTTTCTTTCGTAAAAAACCCTATAAAGTTAAAACCATCAACTCTTAGATCTGTAGGTTCTAGTTTGAGGCGGTTAATAAAACTTTAAACCCACTTTGGAAATAATTCAAAACCTCTAGATATAAATTTTCATGACCATCAAAATCCATTTGCCCACTCAAAACAATGTTCTATCTTTAAGATAGGGACACCCTCCTTGGGAGAAGTTGTTATCTCTATTTCTGCAAACTGGGTATTGTTAGTTTCACTTCTAATTGTCTGATGCAACTCCTAGCAATTAATCTGAGTGTCTAATTTAACCTAATTTCACCATTTAGCCTTAGATTTGATTTTCATGCATTAAACCCTAGGGTAAAATTGGAGCTTTTTATATAGGCACTCATTTCCTCTTAGTGATCATTTAAAACTCTAATTTACTTTCATACTAAGAGATTAGATCAAGATCCCTTGCTTTATCCACATGTTTTTCTCATTTTTAGGGTCATCTTGGTCATAGGGACGTCCCCTAGGTTGTGTATTTACTGAGTCTAAAGTGTCGATAGCCTTAGCCGATGTGACATCTGATACTCTTTCAAAGGTCTTAACTTCCATAGATCAGAACTTTGGTTGCCTCCCCTCTACCATCCTGTATAGGATCATCTCAAGGGGCAACTACAAAATTTGTGATAACAGATCTAAGATTTCAAGCTAACAAATGTTGGATGAGGGGCCACATCTCATGGCATATCTCAATTCCAGTTAAGTCCAATTCCATTTTCTAGCTATTTTCTTTACATTTCATTGTCGTCTTAAATTAAATGATAAAACCCTCATTTGTAGTAACTAGGAAAACTCCCGAGACCACATCACTTAGAATTTCAAAATTATGAAACTTGGGTATTTGAGGCCATCCCTCAAAACTCCTAGAACCCCTAGTGTGTCACCTTCGGACTCCATCTTCCCAACTAGATGAGGCACTAGCACTCTGGGCAATTTGCCCCCCTTGATTGGAAGCTTGTTTTTTTGTGTTGTGATTCTCCCTTGCTTGTGATCTAAGTCACCGCATTCGCCGTTTTTACAGCATGAAAATCGAAATCCACCGAATTTTATCTGAGCACGATTTTAATCATTTAAATTCGCCGAATTTTTTACCCTAGCCCGCGATCTCTGTCCCTACACGCATCTCATGTCGTTAATTCGCTAGACGCCAAGAGATAAAAAATTGCGCGAGTCTGTGCTTCGTGGCTCATCCCACGCCCTCGAGCGGAACTCCAGCAGATCTTTGCGTCGACGATGGCTGGTCTCACTACTCGAAAGTCAAACTAGAAAGCAAAATATTTGTTCCCTGGTTCGTCATAAGCCGATTCCTGGCAAACTGATAGTGAGTCCGTGGAAAA
Organism: Pseudotsuga menziesii; assembly: GCA_001517045.1. Lineage (NCBI taxonomy): Eukaryota > Viridiplantae > Streptophyta > Pinopsida > Pinales > Pinaceae > Pseudotsuga > Pseudotsuga menziesii. The sequence continues at coordinate 22,152 of LPNX010518699.1, forward strand.
TGAATAAACTCGTTCGTGGGTTCTTAATGATGGTATAGTAATATGGTATAATAAATAGTTTCATTTATAATGAGTTTAATGAAATTCAAAATGTTTTATGCATATTTTATTATTTTCAAATTTTAATAAAAAATTTAATATATTTTTTATAGACCAAACTAGTTCAATGGTTCGTGGCAAATTTAATGATGGTATAGATTATAGTAACAATTTTCATTTTTATAAAGTTTTATTTTTATAATATATTTATTTATTTTTTATAAAGTTTTATTTTTATAATATATTTAATGAGCATATTAAATTTTATTAAAAATTTAGATGTATTTTTTATTATTTTTAAATTTTATAGTGTCTCGAATTTAATGCCGAATTTTATCACCAAAATTTTGAGTGTTGAATTTTTTACGAACTTCAAAGTCGCCGAACTCGAACACGAATTCGAACCAGGTGACTTAGCTTGTGATCTCTATTACATTGTCAAACCTAATATCCAAGCAAATCAAATCAGTGTTGGGACCTTTAATTTGTCATCCAAATCATTATCATGGGCACTCTATAAATCTCTTGCATCAAACCCCACTAGGGTAGTGGCTTAGTTATCCTTCACTTAGCACTACCAACCTAGATCATTGTAAATTAACTAATCTACTAAGAAATTATCAATGAGATTATATTTAAAAACCCTTTGTCATTAATCTATCCCTTAATCCTCACTCTCATTAGCTATCCATTTAATCTTGTTAAAAATCAGACCTCTGTTCACTTACAGATTTCGTCAAACACTTCATAAACCTTCGATATCAGGCCTCAACAGTAAACCACAATCAAGCACATTAATTAACCATGCAAAGAAACTATCCTGTAGGCTGATATACTGTTTATAAAGCACATTTAGCAGCAGAAAAACATAACTAACAGCAGACTGTAAATCACATTTAAAACACAGTATTTTGGTCAAATAGACCCTGGAAAAACCCCACTCCTTGGGGAAAACCAGTGAGAGAGAAGATATTTTATTATGAAGGGGAAGACTCAGAAATTTCTCTTTCAACCACAGAAATTTCTCATGCACAATTTACAATGTATGAATCTTAGCTTAAAAACCAACAGTACTTATCTCAATCTCTGACCACAACCATGAAGCTGAGCTCATGCATGCTGCAAACTTTCACAGTAATAAATATCAGCATTTATGACTGTACTTCTCCCTGAGAAACGTGCCCAGAATCTGCCTCGAACTCTGTGCCCTTTTCAGCAATAAATCTCAGCATTTATTGCTGTACTTTTCCCTGGAAAACGTGCCCAGTATCACCCTCGAAATCTGTGCAAACTTCAGCAATTAATCTCAGCATTTATTGCTGTACTTTTCCCTGGAAAACGTGCCCAGAAACTGCCTCGAAATCTGTGCAAAAACGTGCCCAGAAACTGCCTCGAAATCTGTGCAAACTCAGCAATAAATATCAGCATTTATTGCTGTACCTTCCCTTGGAAAACGTGCCCAGAAACTACCTCGAAATCTGTGCAAAAACGTGCCCAGAAATTACCTCAAAATCTGTGCAAAAACGTGCCCAGAAATTACCTCGAAATCTGTGCAAACTCAGCAGTACGGCCCAGCATTAATGGTGGCTGTACCTTCCTTGGTTTTCGTGCCCTAGACTCCTTAGAAATCGTGCCCTTCATGCATCTTCTGCTTCTCTCTTCTCTCCAAGCTGCTCCTTGGAACTCGAGCCTCTTCAAGCTGCTCTCTCTTGAATGTGTGCCAAAAAATGAAATCTCATGCACTTTATTTACCCCATTAGGGTTATTCTCATGACTTTTCACCTTCAACGGTTGAGATTAGATCTTGGCCAAGAGATCTATGGCTGGGATCTAATCTTTCACTCACTTAAATCTCCTAAGTGAACTTTACACGAAATTTTCCTTTTTGAAAAGTCACATCACCCTAAATATTAAAAAAGTACACTTTATGACTTAAAGTCACTTTAAAAACATATTAAAGTGAAACTCACTTTAAAAACGTAAAGTCACATCAAAAAGGTACTTTAATAAAAAACATTTACTAAAGTCACTTTCCGAATATAAATGAGACTTCATACTTAATCACCCCTGCACCTAGGCACCTGATGCAGGAGTGCCACCGAGCTATCAAAAACTAACAGATCTAGGGTTTATTCACAGGTCGTCTTACGTTAAATAGAAATATTGGTATTTGGTGTCCTGTCTTCGATCTTTCCCAGAAGGATTGATCAGGGTCTCCCTCTTAATCATTTATTGGCTTAAAGTGAAGAGAATATCAATTGGAGTAACAACCGGTACATATCTAGGGATCGGGATCCTCTAGGGTCGCCTCTTTAGTTGCCTAGCTCCTCTACCATCCTGGATAGGATAACCATTTGGGGCAACTACAAGTTGTGTGATAACAGGCCTTTACATTGAAAAAAGAACCCTCCTCTTAGGCACGTCTGATATGGCACATTACAGAGTATCTAGAGGGTAATAGGCATTCCTCTAGGCCAACAATGGTTGTTGTCCCTTTATTCCCTTATTATTATTTTGAAATGCACATATATAATGACATGCTGAGCTATGTTCTATACTTACTAGGTTACAAACTTCAGAGCTAAAACAGCATCTCGAGGATCTCAAGATGATCTCAGAAGAATGGCATGGGTCAGATAAAGAGTACACTTGACCTTCAAGCTACAAGAACCCCAATATGCTTTAATTTAAACTTTCAGTGCAGTCCCCAGAGGAAATCTACTAAAGAGTATCCTAACATGGTTGTACCATTTGCCCAAATCAAGGGTTGGGTTCTCCCCATATGAGCACCATCCTTAGGTCCAAGCTTTATTCCCTTGGTTCAAAAAGTAGGCTTACTCAATAAAATAAAGGATTGCTCTCAAACAAATTTGTAATTCAATGCCAATTTCATAGGCCATGCAGAAAAACCATCTGCTCAAATGGACCAAGCAGATGCCCACTATTATCAACTAGACTAAAAGGTAAGGCAATGAAGTGAAGGAGAAGAACACTAAAAAGGGGAATCAGTTCAGGAAGCATCAATAGGACCTACATTAAGCCTTGTCATTATCAATGAGGTTTTCCATCAAGGTTAATGCAATTAGAAGGGGACAAATTTTATAAGTAAAGACCAATGTATATTTCATCTTAATGCTAGGGCAGACTGTCCCTTATCTGATAATTTAGCTCCCGTCACTATTGCTTTCCCTATTTTAGCTTTTACTTTGAAATGAAGCTCCTTTGGACATGTAATTTCCTTCCAGCTTAATAACGTATACCAAAAGGTTTAAAATTGGACTTGGTTAATGCCACTGTTAAATATAATTAAGATAACACTGAAGATCACTAAAACAAGGACCTACCTTTGCAATGTGATGCCCAGCTACATCCTTATCCATTACCAATACAAGTCTTCGAGCAAGAGGTGCTCTTAGCATTCGACTGAACACTTCCTCATTGGAATTCTGCAATAGATGCAATTCAAAACAACAATAAATATCAGAAAACACACTCAAGAGTCTGTCCACAATAATGTAAATGTACTGATGAACATGAAGAAAATATATGTCAAAAAGATTGAATACAAGAAAAAATAGGAGGTGATTTACAAACAGAAAACAAAACTGTAAAAAAAGTAATTAACTAGTCTGAGCCGCACATTTTGAGTAGCTGACCAAAGGCTTTCTTTTGATTGGGGCTGCAAAGAGGTTTGATGCCTCTACTTATTCTGATTTAACCGCAATCTCATCTCTTGCACATATGTTGTTCTCTTTGTCCATATTGTTTTCTTTGTAATATATGAAATATTTTCCTCAAAAAAAATATTAATTATTCTGAGATTTGGAGACAGAAGAAATTATTTCCAGATTACAACTATGGTGCCAATCAACCCACCATAGGTAATGATAATTAATTCTGTTGGTTATTGTTCATCACAGCATTATCGATTTTAAGAAATCTAAACTGAGAAGACCCTAGGCTGCATCAACAACAGATGGAAGTCAAGGCTACCATGGACCTTGAACCCACCAAGACATACCCTCTATTAATGCAAGAAATTTGCTCATGATTTCAGAAAAGAAAGTGTCACCCCTCATATAGCATGAGGATTTTGATCCAGTTTGAAGACCATGCACATGCAGGTTGCGAAAGAGTATGTTGGCTTTTGAACCATGTCTTGTTACCAAATGTATAGATATCAGTGACTATCAGTTGGCATTCTTCCTCACAAGGCAATCAGATACAGGATTACGGATGGGCTTGTTATACCATTTTATGTATTGGATTTTTGCCCATACTTTTACTTCAGAGACCAGGCTGAGACCCAGAATTCAGTGCATTCAGATGTGATCAGTGATGAGATGCCAGCAGCTGATGCCATATTATGCCTTATGATGATGCCATGTCATGCCTGAGGATTGACCTTATGGATTGTTGTAATATCCATATCCGGATATTCTCAAGGGTTACTCAAGTGAATAATCAACCTATATAAAATAATTCCATATCTAAAAGATAAAATAAATATTGAATATGAATGATGGATGAAAGATTACAAAGTGAGCGCCATATATATAATAATCGTAAAGGCACTTTGGAGACCATCCATGAAAGGATGTGACGTTTTAGAATAGTTTACTAGTAACTATTTGTGTTATTAAAATTTAGCATTTATATATTTTATTTATATTATATATAATTAATGCTTATTTATGTTTATAACAATGCCTTCCTATTCAGAGATGCTTTGTTCTCAAAGCATATTGATGAAGGCAATGTTACATCTTTTTGTTTTGTAAGTGTCATTGCATCTTTCTATGCTGGGTCATAACTAAGGATACGTGATGATACGAACTCATAGGTGTTTAACACAACCTTTGAAATGTATACGGATCGATCCATTCTAAGTCGATTCTCTGCGGAACATTGTGTTACCATGGTGAAGTGCCATCATAAAAGTCAATTGCACTGTTATTAGTAACATTCATTAGTTGTTGTTGACTTTCAAGATATCTATTTTGCGATTGGAATGTCGATAGGGAATTTTTATAATGTCATTTTCCTTGTTTATGTTTGTATTGTCTTCTTGTTTTAACCTTTGTGTATGTTTTTCTTCAACTGGGTTGACATCTAGCTTGTTATATTCTTGAATCTTAAACTTTTTTTCTTGCGACTTTTCGTCGTCCTTGAACTTCTGAAGCTGTTCTTCAAGATCATGATTATAACTCTCAAGGTGTCAATTTTCTTCTTCTTTTTCTAACAGCTTGCCTTCAATATCTTCATTATTCTGATTTGACTTTCGCATACCTTTTAACTTTCTAACTTTTGTAAGTAGAACCTTATTATAGTTCCTTAGTCGAAGAATTTCTTCATTATTGCTAGATACTGTTTTATTGATCTTCATAACCTCTAACTTGTGTGTTTTTTTAACGTCGTCATTCTGTTGTTTCAGTTCTTTTATTTGTTGTTGATGTTAGTCAACCTCTAATTCATTGCATTCTAATTTTTTTTGGATTTGTAGCATTTCCTCATCTTTATCCTTGAGGATTTTGTTTAACCGTCTTATTTCGTCTTTACTCTTGACAATTTCTTTTTCAATATTTTGTCCTTGAAGATTCTGACTATAATGTTTTTCATTCCTTAATTCCTCAATATGCGTGATTAATTGCTTAATACGCTCTTTGAACCTATGATTTTCCTTCTTTGTTAACGTATTATTCATTTCTTGCTACTTAATTTCAAATTGTAGATGATGATTGGTTGCTTTATAATGCTCTAACTCGCTCAATACTGATTGTAGTTGCATCTGCATTTCTGAATATGTAATCGCCATAATTTGTGACTTCTAGATATCTTTTCTTTGGTAATAATAGACGCAGGTGCAAGAACCCAAAGTGGTTCTTTTTGTAAAACTTCTTCCTTTGACTTCTTGTAGATTGTGTGTAGATTGGGTGGTTGGGAAGAAGGATTATTACCCTCCCCACCCAAGTTCAAATCTCGGGGATTAACTTTTATAAAAAAAAATATATTAAGCCTTAGGACTCACCCTTATAATATATTTTCTTCAATAGACTTATAAAGCACTTCAATCTTTGTCAATCTAAAAATACGATTGATTCTTCACTCTAAAATTTAAATCTTTTGCCTTTATCATAAAACCCATTTTTATTAATGTAATGGTTTTTAAATTTTTATTAAACCAAGTGTGGTTTCATAAAACAATGTGTTGTTCTTTTTTTCTTATTCTTTTTTTCCCTTTTCTTCTTCTTCTTCCTCTTTTTACTTTTTTTATTCTATGACTTGTTTATAAAACCACGTGTGGTTTTTATAAACCTTGTGCTTTTTTTTTCTTTTATGTTTCTTCTTCTTTTTTTTAAATTGTCTTACCTCTTCTCTTTTTCCTTCTTTGTCGAAGACCACAATTTCAGGGAAACCTGGGATAATGATTAAAAACCAAATTATACAAAGTGTAAATAATGGCCAAAGGCTGAATCGCTCTAATACCAATGTAATATCTGTATCCGGATATTCTCAAGGGTTACTCAAGTGAATAATCAACCAATAGAAAATAACTCCATATCGAAAAGATAAAATAAATATTGAATATGAATGAAGATGAAAGATTACAAAGTGAGTGTCATATATATAATAATCGTAAAGGCACTTTGGAGACCATCCATGAAAGGATGCATCCTTTTAGAATGGTTTACTAATAACTATTTATGTGTTATTAAGATTTAGCATTTATATATTTTAATTATATTACATTTTTTCTTATATTTTATTTAAATTATATATAATTATTGCTTATTTATGTTTATAACAATTGCGCTTTGGATTGATGATGTATCACAGGATGTTTTACGTTACTTCACAATGATTGATTTTGATAACTATAGCTAGTAGCAATGTTCATAGGTTAATGCTGAATAGAGATTGTTGATTTATGTACACACCATTATCTAACAACTCATGATTTTTGCATGGATTATAACTCTCCTTTGGATCCACACTTGCCCTTACCCTCATCTCCATACCACTCCACCTTGGTCTAAAAATAGCATTGGCTAAAGGATGATAGATTTACTCTTGACTCCCCCCTCTGTGTCCTCTTTACCATGAATGCCCCCATGTTTTCCATGTAACTTGGGTTTTTTGTGTTGTGGCGAATCCTCTGATGGTTCAAGAGGCTCACTTGTAAAACCCGGGGGTTAGCTACTACTACAAAGGAAGAGTTACCATTGAGCAATTCTCTCCCTAGATCCAAAACAAGTCTCCCTATACTATGTATCATGAAAAATGGTCAACGGTTGTGTTGTCTCACAACTTGTAGTTGTCCCTCAAGGTATCCCATCCGGGACGGTAGAGGAGATGGACAACTGAAGAGGTGATCCAAAAAGTGCAACGGTTCCCAATGCAAGTTGGGAGTCACGTCAACCAAGGCACTCTTCACTTTAAATTATGAAGAATCACAACCAAGCGGGAGACCCTATAACAAATCAAAGAAGATTAGCCAAAGCAAAGGTTCATAGGGGAGTGTGTAAATTGAGTTACGGAAACCAATGCAAGCTTAGGTGAGCCCAAGAGTTTAAGTGTGGTTGAAGAGGCTTAAGATATTAGGAATGTTTCAACCAATGAATGAGTTAAGCCACCTAGGAGGACCAAAGAGATAGATCTAACACCATGAAATACACAAGTAGGGCCCACTTCCTTAAAATAGGGAAATGATTCAAATGGGTCCCACAAGGTCAAATTAGGGGTGATATGGTGCTAAGGGGTGTTTGATGATGTGGATCTATGGATCCAAAGTAAATTAGACACACCCACATATGGGATCTTAGCATATGACACAATCCCCAAGGAGTGTGAATTGACCTAAGGAGACTAGTGCCTTTAGATGGAGGGGCAAATGGAGTCGAAATTATGCCAAATTGTAGATCGGGGTAGTTAAGGCAATTATCAAGGTGGGTTTTAAGTGGCATGCCCCAAGGTAGGCTAGATCTCCATAGATCTAAGCTTGAAAATGCATCACCCAATGACCCAAGTGGGGCACAACCCTCAAAATGAGGAATGGAGCCCACAAGGCAAAAAATCAAAGGAGTGAAGCACTAGGGGTAGGTTATCAAATGAGAGAAGTGCAAGTCAAGCAGGATCTCACCTACCCAAGTGAGAGAACTAGCAAAACTCACCCAACCAAGGAGTGCGACCTCACCCAAGGAAGGCTAAGTGCCTTGGAAAATGTGTCAAATGAAGCCTGATTGCCACCAAACTATAGATCTGGATTGTCGTGGATGCTATAGAGGTGGGTTCTTTTTATTATTCCCAAAGACAAGCTACATCCAAGTAGATCTAGGAAAAAATGAAAAATGAGGGTTTTGATATCTAAGAGAATAGATGGATAGGCTATAAGAATTTCATACCTCATGGAACATACTTGGAAGATGAAGATGGAAGAGGCTTGTGACGAGGATTACTTCCCACAAAGATCAAATGCCAAACTTTGATGAGCCGTTCTTGCCAACGTTTTGCCTCCTTCAACCAAATCGATTTTCCTATTCATGTCAATCAAGGACACAAAGATCAATCAATCAATCAATCAAGAATGGAAAGAGATGCATACAAAGAGATGAGAAACATGAATTGTTGGTACAAAAGACAAAACGTCCTCTTGAAGCTTGAAGGGTAGGCCTCCCCACCAATTCGCACCCCTCCAAAACGTCTTCTTTGCCTGCAAAACAATGTTAGTTGAAGATAAAATCAAGATGGCCACCAATGTCTGTCAATGCAGAGGAAGAAGCATTTACAATCACCACAAGCATTCCAATTCCAAAATCCAAGACGCCCAAGAAAGTGTTTTTATTCCAATAGCCCAGAGCCAAAAATCTCCAGATCCCTCCCCCTTTACAATGAGAAGCTCTCTCCTTTAAATAGGAATGAGAGATAACAAACTCCTAACCACCTTTCAAATGGATGGCTAAGATCAAAAGATCAAAATATTCTAGTCAACGGTTGAGACAAGCTCAACATAAAGTACATGGATCAATACAATAATATAATATATCAATGGACTAAATCACCCTAGGAGAGAGGATCCCACTCAATAAAAATGAATAAAGCTCATGGTGGGTCCAGGGGGTATTAACTAACACCCCTAGTGTGTCCCCATGGCACAATAAAAATAAATATAATTTTTAAATGCAAAATAGTGCCTCTTTGAGGAAATCGTGAGCCTCCAAAAGCTCCAGAAAATAATAAAATATGCTAGAGAGATGGATGTGGGTCCATCCAAGTGTTGAATCTGCTGGAAAAGGAGTGGAAGACAACACCCTCATCATCAAAACTCATCCCATGCCATTTCCTTGCCTCAGTAGCCCAAATCGAATTCTTCAGTAGCCATTTTTATTATTTTTAATCTGCCTCGAGAAACGTCATATGGCCCAAATTGCCTCCTAGAGTGCCAGCATTGTCAAACTGAGCCCACCAAGCTCTCAGGGAGGGGGGTAAAATCGTAAAAACAAGTGGTTGGACCACCCCCTCCTCATACAGTGCCCTGGGTTTGATTCAAATCACCTCTCTGCTCTGACAAGCCACTCAGCATGGCAAAACTGCATCAGAATGGTATACTGAGACAAACCATCACTGTAACTACCCGAAACTAAAAATAAATTGTCTTATTGGACTCAGGGAACCCAAATCCATCCAAGGTGCATACTCATACACCCTACAAATCTCTGCATGATCAGGAACAATATCCAATATGCCCAGGCAGATAAAATAATAATCTGCAACTGATCAAACAATCAATAATATAACCCAGGCTAACATCAATCTGCTACAAGTGTTTATAGGTTAAGACATGCTCTACAAATCATTCAAATAACAATTATAACAAGTAGCAATCATTTCACTGGCAATCTATCAACCAAATATAGAGTTTCTTTAATTAATTATAACTCAGACCATACTCACTTCATAGTTGTAATCAATTTGCTAGTGAAGGGTGAGGGCTAGAAATCAAATGGTTAGGATAAAGGGTGACTACCAACTTGACACTGTGACACTTTGGATATGGAAAGGGGATATTCACTCTGGCATATACTGGACAAGCAACAACACACGGGATGGCAATGTCTCACAAATGGATAAGTTACGTTTAGAGGTGCTTATTCACCTTGACAAATGCTCACAATCCAAATCAAATACAAGTGAGGCCAGCAATCTTTAGATATAACTTTTTATGAACCATTGCTTTTTGGGCCTTCGAATTTCCATAGCCTTGGTCCATGCATTAATTACACGGATTCTATTATTGAGGCTTCATGCATTCATGTATGTTTAAAAACACTACTTTTCATGAATGGATTTTCACAAGATATTCATTTCAATATACTTCATAGCCAATTTCATTAGGCTTGCCTTGCATTCATGTATGTTCAAAAACACTACTTTTCATTAATGGGCTTTTTATAAGATATTCATTTCATTTCCAAATACATTGTATTGATGGCAGCACTATTTGTTTCAGGTTTAGACAACACAACCTAGGCAACTCAGAGCCGAGACACAAATAAACAGGGAAGCTTGTCCAACATAGAGGCTCTAGTGGGGAAAGGCCCTCCATGCCACAAGTCAAGTAGTATGTCGGGCTAAAAACATAACTGGAAGGTAATGGATGGGTGGAGATTGTGAACAATGAAACCAACACTAGCAAGCCAAAGTATGGTGGGAATGATCACCTCTATTCTCCCTAAGGAGGGTAAGACCAATGAGTATGGATCAAGAGCTTCCAAGTTTAGGTAGGGACATACATAATATCAATACATCCAAGTCCACATATTTATATGACCGCCAGATCATGACACTAAATGCTAAGACATGTCACAAGAATGAGTATAAAAGCAATAATAACCATAACACAAGATAATATCTGCTAAGTCATATACATGTAAATAACCAATCTAAAACAACATCTGTCTAATGAGAAACTTTTGCTACAACTCTGGGCAATACTAACCACTCTGTGAATGGCTAAATGGCTACATCAGTCCTCAAATCTGAGTGTTCTCAGACTCACTCATGGCATGGGAAAGTACTATAGTCCATCATCAAATAATGATCCATCATAGATGCTCATCTCAACATCTAATATTTAAGGGAACTGGCTGGAAAGTGTACTGGAATCTGAAAAATAGAATATGGTAGCCCGGCTACTATATGTGTGATAACAGGTTGGAAGGGTAGGTACTCCTTGAATTAATAAGTTAAGCCTATTTGCTCTCACCAAGCATTACTATGGCAACTTCGTCGGGCCTATGGACGATCGCTGGCAATGGAGCTAAGGCCATGTCATCACTGATACCTAGAAGGTATCCAAGGCCAATACTTTTCGGTAGATATCCAAAGAAAAGTGCAAAAATAGAAAAGATCAAAAGAAAAGAAGTAAAAAAAAAACAAAAAGAAGAGAGAAAAAGAGAAAAAGAAAAGAATGAAGGGAGGCTTGCTAGGGTCAAAAGGAGAAGTATCTCATTACACGACACCCATTTGTTTAAGACACATCTCTATTGTCTGCACTAGTGGTGAAAATCAGAGAGGTTTCCCCATCCCCTTATCAACCTTGACCACCTACCTAGACTATCCACCCATTTCATCCAAAGGAGAATTGCTCTTTGTAAAGATTGTGATGTTCATTTGATTTTGATATGTTGATAAAACACTAACCTTACACTGTATGAAACTTATGTAGCATGATCTATGTTTTAAGCTATGTGATGCATCATGTGAACAATTATTGTATGTAAATATATACTTCAAATACTTCATCATTCCAAGGCATATAAGATAACAAATACTCCATCCAAAGGCATACAAAGGTCCATAGATTCATTAGTCAAGTTTGACCAACTATGACCAAAGTGGACTTTTCAGCAGTTTGACTTGGTCAACAAGACCAACTAGCAACGCATACTCCCTTATCATCATCACTCAACTAATTGGAGACTTTGGAAGCAAATTTTATCCTTTGCATCTGAAGGTTGTTGCCCCGAACTAGAAGTCACTGATGACCCTGGCTCAACCTTCAAATCCTCCTACTCCTCATCCTCTATTCGAAAGTGGCAACAAGGAAGGTCTTCTAGCATTGCATGTGTCATTGCATGCTAGGAAGACATTAAACAAGAAGCCAAATGTATTTAATGCGATTTTCCTAAGTTTGGATTTAGGAAAATACATTAATAATTTTAATTTGATTTTGACTTAATGGAATCACTTTTATAAAGTGAAAAAGTGAAATAAATTGAAGTGATGGCTAATTTAATCTTGCCCATTGATCTCACCGGAGGATCTCATCCATGGATCCATAGTGAGGGTTAGGGTTTTCACTTAGCCATTGAGTTAAAAGGAGATTTGGTGGAGAGAACACGTACACAGGTGAGATATAGATAGAGATAAGTCAGATGAAGGAATTTACTGAAAAGACGGAGGAGAACCTACCCGACAAATTCACCGAGGTTCCAGGCTTAGGTGGACGCTGTACAAAAGCACGCAGAGGGCAGCTGTACCATTCGACTGGAAATAGCCCTACAACCGTACGGAATCAGCACAGGCTGACGTCAGCGTCGTACGAATCAATACAGGATGATGTCAGCGTCGTACGAATCTGTACAGCTGCTCAGAGGAGGTCGTACTGCTAACGCACGGGACGTACTGCTACGCTGGGGGTGTGCTGGGTTGTCGAACTTGTCCAGTGTTTCTGCAGAGGTACATTTCGCCAGGTTGGGTGATTTATCTATTAGTTGTAATAGTTCCATATCTTCATAATATAAATTCTATATCTAACTTGCATCGGTTTTCCCATCTTGGGTTTTATTTGGGGGTTTCCATACCCAAAATACTGTGTCTATATTTTATGGATGTTGTGAATGTTTCTTAGTATTTACTTTCCCCTGTAATACTAGTAAAAGAAATTCATGTGTTGTTTTCAGTAACAAATTAAATATATTGTTTAGCCCCAGTTTGGATTTTAAAGGAAAATTTACATGATATCATAGCTTAGTTGAGCTAAATCTGAGAAACTGCAGCAGTATTGATAGATCAAGGGCAGATCTAATGAAGACACCAACCTAGAGTTCAGATCTAGGGTTTGACAGGTACACTTCAGTATGACCGTGCAGTTGAGAGTTGAGGATAGACTCCAGGGGGCTCAAAACTTTCCTACATGGAAAGAAAAGATCACAAGGATCCTAGATGTCAGTGTTGCAGAGGAGCACATTGACTCCACGAAGGTTGCGCCCACTGATCCGACAGAGTTGGTAGCTTGGAAGAAGATAGATTCCAGAGCCATGTTGATCATCTTGGATGGAGTGAAGGACCACATAGTCCCTCATCTTTCTAAAAAGAAGACTGCATCAGAGATGTGGAAGCCTTGGAAAGTCTGTACCAGAGCAAGAACAAACACCGGAAGATGGTGCTGCAAGAGAGGATGCACAGTACCAAGATGGCTAAGGGTGAAGGAGTGGTGCCTTATGTAATATCCCAAATACTGATATTTTCTAATTCTATGCAAAATTACCCTATATTATAGTTGAATTTAGGGTTAGGGCTTGCAGGATAGAATGAACACTTACCACTGATAAGTTGGCTGATAAAGCTCCAGAGGGAATACGCATGCAAGATAAACTAAACTGATGAAGAAATAACCTCCTTTTCCTCCGCAATACCCCCAACAGTCTGAATCAGCTAAGGATGACGTCTTTTATGAAGGGATGGTCAGTTTCAGGTGAAAGTTGGTCGAAGTGTAGGTGTGCCCGTGCCGGAGAGGATGGCCGGAGCATGCAGGAGTTTGGACCCCTCCAGATACCCTAGCGAATTGATCTACCTAACTGATGCTCACACCCCCACACCTCTGTATTCTGCTGCTAGCTGCTCCAGGCGAGCAATCCGGTGGCTGATAATCACTCAAGGCAATGGGGTGATCCTGTCAATGAGGATGCAGGCCACATGCGGAAGAATTATGGTGATCCGGAGTCACGGTGAATGACTTGGGTTTTCCAACTAAATGCCCCCAGCTGTATGGATGAACCTACAAATAATCTTCTGGCATACACTAGAACACTGAATAATGATGAATGCAATAGATGCGGTGACAAACCTGGATGGTTTATCCTGAAGGAGACTAGGGCAGATATTGCACTGTCGAACCCTCGTTAGCTGAAGACTCCATCCTCAACACCAACCGTCGTAGCTGCACACTGTGTTGCTGCTCAAATATCCAAATCAATCAATAATAAACATAGGTATCTCTTTAGGCTCCCTCCTTCTTCTTAAATAGATCCTTATGCGATTTTAGGGTTCGCATGTCACTTTTAGGGTTTGTGCTTTTACTTTTGCATGTATGCGATTCTAATTTGATGTTGACTTTTAAGCCTAAAGAGAAAAGGCTTCTTCTAGCCTACTGCTGAGTTTAGTACTAAATGTGTGTCCTGAGTTGTTCTAAGTACCAAATGTCCTCAGTCAATCCCCTCTTATGCAGTACCCACTCGAACCTATGGGGATTAAGTAGGTTAGCGAGTGTTTTGTTGCTTAATCGGACGAGGACATTACAGTCCTCCCCGCTTGAGATTGGTTGTCCTCAAGCAACTACAAACTGGGATGCTGCAATACTTGTTCTCCTTCCCATGTAGCATCCTCCGGAGGTAATTCTTTCCATTGGACCAAGTATTCTCTAATCACCCAGTTCCGGAGTTTTCTTTCTCGAGTCTGTACGACCCGTTCTGGAATCAGTATCAATAGTCCCTCATCATCTAAGGGAGGTAACTCTGTTGATCGAGCAATGTGTTGTCCAATGGTCTTTTTTAGTTTGGACACATGGAATACAATGTGAATTTTGCTCTCTTGTGGCAGTTCTAGTTCATACGCCACCTCTCCCACCTTTTTTATTATTCTGTAGGGTCCGTAGAAGTGAGGTTTTAACTTTTCCGCTCCTTTCTTCTTGACTGAAGACTGACTGTAGGGTTGGAGCCGTAAATATATGAGATCTCCTACTTCAAAGATCTGATCAACCCTGTGTCTGTCTGCATACAACTTCTACTGATTTTGGGCTGTCTGTAAGTTCTCCTTCAGGATTTTAAGGATATCCTGACTGTCCTATATCCAATCCTTTGCCTTAGGAGCCCTGTTGTCTCCGAATGCTAAATCTGCATAGTCCAAGGCCTCATAGCCATATAATGCCTTAAAAGGTGTCATCCTAATAGACATGTGGTAGGTAGTACTGTAGCAGTACTCCCCTAAGTGTAGCCATTTAATCCAGGTTTGCTGCTGCCCTGTTGCATAGTTCCTCAAATACCCTTCAATCCACTTGTTGACAATCTCGGTTTGTCCATTACTCTGGAGATGATAACTTGTGCTGGTAGCAAGCTCGGTTCCCACTAATCTGAATAGCTCCTGCCGGAAGGCACCTGTGAATCTACTGTCCCAATCACTAACAATGGTCTTGGGTAACCCGTGTAACCTGAAGACCTCTCTGAAAAATAACTCAGCTACCTAGGCTGCGGAGTAATCGAATGATATAGAAAAGAAATGTGCAAATTTGGTCAGTCAATCAACCAAGACATATAAGCAATCTCGCCCTTGGACCTTGGGCAATCCTGTAATGAAGTCCATGGAGATACTTTCCCACTTTTCTTCCGGAATTGGTAGTGGCTGATGCAACCCTGCTGGATGGATGTGCTCAATCTTGTTCTGCTGACAAATGCTACATTCCTGCACGTGCTGCATAACCTCCCCCTTGAGGCCCTTCCTTGAGAACCTCTCTCGGATCTGCTTGTAGGTCTTCAAGAAACCCTGATGTCCTGATAGTGGAGAGTCATGTGTCGCCTATATGATTTTCTTTCTTAAAGCTGATTCTGGGACGAGGTATATCCTGCTCTTGTAATAGATGATGTCATCGACAATTCTGTACTTGTCATCCTAAACCTGCCCATCCAATAATTCGCAAGCGAATTTATTTTTGGAGTACTCTACTAAGAGAAGAGCCCTCCAATCTGTAGATATACTCATGATAGATAATGAAGCGGGTCGTCTCGATAATGCATCAGCTACTATATTATTCTTACCCTTCACATACTCTATCTTGAAATCGTAGGCTTGTACTTTGCTGACCCATTTCTATTGGTGCTCATTCAGTTCCTTCTGCTCCAAGAAGTACTTGAGGCTGTTATGATCTGTCTTGATTTTGAACTTGCTACCCACTAGGTACTATCTGAATTTCGTGAGAGCATGTAAGATGGCTAGCATCTCCTTGTCATATATGGAGTAGTGGCGCTCATAGTTCTTTAGTTTCTGGCTCTCAAATGCAATAAGGTGATGCTTTTGCATCAATACTGCTCCTAGCCCTTCGGGCTTGAGGCATCACATTCTACTACAAATGGTTGTGAGAAGTCTGGTAATGCTAAAATTAGGCAAGAACTCATAATGACTTTCATCTCCTCAAACGTTTTATGTGCTAATTCTGTCCAGGTGAAGGCTCCCTTCTTTGTGAGATCTGTGAGGGGTGCGGCGAATTGGGAGAACCCCTTAACATACCTTCGGTAATATGTGCAAAGGCCTAAGAAGCCTCTCAATTTTGTGACTGTTTTAGGTGCGGACCAATCCCTGATAGCTCGGATTTTCTCCATATCAACCTATACTCCTTTTGCACTGATTATGTGCCCTAGATACATCATTTCCTTCATGCCAAATTCACACTTGAACATTTGGGCGTAAAGCAAGTGTTCTTCTAGAATGCTCCATACTTCGTCCAAATGTTTCAGATGTTCCCCCCATGTTTTGTTATAAATCAAGATGTCATCAAAGAATACTAGCAAAAACTTACGTAACTGAACTCTGAAAGTATGGTTCATGCATGACTGAAGGGTGGTTGGAGCATTGGTAAGTCCAAAAGGCATGACCAGGAATTCATAGTGACCATAGTGACAATGGAAAGTTGTTTTAGAAATGTTTTGATCCCTTACTCGAATCTGATTGTACCCCAAGCGAAGATCAATTTTTGAAAAATATTTGGCACCCCCCAACTCGTCCATGAGTTCATCAATCCTAGGGATGGGATACCTGTTTTTGATGGTCTTTTTGTTGAGTGCTCAATAATTGATGCACATTCGCAGTGTACCATCCTTCTTCTTGACTAAGACCACTAATGATGCAAAGGGGCTAAAGCTGGGCCGAATGTATCCAAGCTCCAGCAATTCTTTGATCATCTTCTCGATCTTATCCTTGTATCTTTTGGGATGCCGATAAGGAGTGGTGATGACTTCCTGTGTCCCCTCCTCTAGCTCAATGATGTGCTCAAAGCCCCTGTCTAGCGATCTACCTACAATAAAGGGCCTGAAATACCTTTTCATGCTTCTGTAATAAGGCCTGAATATCATCTAGGTGTTGTGTGTTGTTCTCTGGAGGTTTCATAAAGGTGACAAAACATTCTGCAGCCCATTCTATGTCATCCTGTCTGAGTACTACCTCCATTCTCTGTGAAAAGAGTGGTTTTGGGGGATAAGTGTTCATGCCCCTCAAAACTATCAATTTTTCGTCTGGCCCCTGGAATTCCATTTCCATTGCTCGGTAGTCTGTAGTATATTTCCCTATTGAATAAAGCCATTGAACGCCTAATACTACATGAGTATCTGCCACATCTACTACATAAAATGAATCTGTCATCTAGTAGTTGCCTAATGTGACATTCAATTTTGGAATCCAATAGTTGCACTCTGTTATAACTAGATCTTGTTCTTAGTTTATCTGTTCTTTTTGTCCTAATTTTCAACCGTTGGTTTACAATGATTTTATATTTTATGTTGATTTTAAGAATTTTTGACAATCAATAATTTTGGTTGGATTTAATGCTTTTAATGGTTGAATTATTCCATTATTTTAGTTTTAAAGTTTGTCTTTTGGGCTTATTAGTAAAAATGTACATTTTTAAGCTATCAAAAACTTATAATAAAAGTTTATTCCAAGTTTTGATTTATAATCTAACTCTCATTTTTTAGTCCTTTGTCAAACATTTTCATGAGGAGATTCCTGTAGCAACTCTGTTTTCCCTATTTTTGTCATTGTCATTGGGAGCAGATTACGAGGAGATGGAAACGAATTAAGGAAAACCAAAAGAGGTTTTTTTCCACAACAGACTCATTCACAAAAACCTCTCCCAGTTTTACAACAGCTGTTATCATTTGAGAGATTCGAATTCATCTTTGTGGCCTATTTTCAGGGTTTGAATTATTTAATAATTTCATGTTTTAGTCACAAATTTGCAGCACGTATTCCAATCAATTGAAGAGGAATTTTGAAAAACCAAGAGAGGTTTTTGTTCATAACATACGCATTTAAAAAAACCTCTCTCAGTTTTTGCACAGGTGTCTCGGATCGAGAGATATGAAGGCATCTTTGAGACCCAAATTTCCAGAAATTCGCCAAATTTCTCCAAATCCGATTTGCTATTTTTGGGTTAATTATCTTTAAAGATTTTGAGTTATCATGTAACTAATTGATGTAACTGTTTTATATTTCGACCTAGAAGGTAGTTATGGAACTACTTTACTTTTGTAATGATAAAAGGAAGACAAACATACAGTTTTGAGAGGGGATTTTTCACTCAAGGAGAGGCTTTTGGAGCTTTGATTTCTCAAGCTAACACTTGTAACTCTTATGTAAGTGGATGACTGTTATTGATTATATATAAACCGATAAGCCCTTTTACCTATCATGCTTTTTCATTTCTGATCTGTTTGATTGCTCAGTCTACAATTTCATTTCTTGTTTAAAGGTTTATTCATGTAAATGCTTGTAGCCTGTGGGTGGAATTAGTATTTCATGTGTAATGTTTATGGCTTATTGGGATGTGTTTGATCCCCAGTTTATCCAACTTGCATGATTCAGTTTTGTATTAGCTTGTGGATGTTTATTTCCTCCTTGTTGATGAAGTTTTTAAAACCAAAACCATAAACCAAAACCCTAAAACATATTTTATTTAATTTTACTTCTGAGATTGTGTTGGCTTGTTCTTCTAGTAGTCTAAGAACAATTTCTGGCACTAACATCTTTGGCGTCGTTGCCGAGGACGAAGCTGAAGTATATCTTCCTTGGGATATCATTATTCATCTGATTTTGAGAGGTGAACAAAGTCAGAAAATCTTTTAGACTACAAGTTTTCACCGGCGACTCCACGATTAAAGATTCCAC
>LPNX010518699.1:41736-58052 GCA_001517045.1 Pseudotsuga menziesii
CAAAATCCTTTGCTGGAGATGTTGGGTTTTGGTTCCGAAATTTAAAAGCTGATTCAATTGGATCATGGAAAGAGTTACATGATGTCTTTTTGAAGTATTGGTGTAAGAATAAATCTTATGATCAATTTATTTCCGAATTTTATAGTTTGAAAAAGGAAAATGATGAGCCAATTACTAAATTTAATTGGAGGTTTCAAAGTTTTTATATCAGTATGCCTACGGAGATCAGACCTTCGGAAAAACTTGCTATGGTAGATTATGTTATGGCTCAACATTCAGATCTTGTCTTTTTCCTGTTAGAAAGGAAATCATCATCTTTAAGACAATTGTTTGAGGATGCAAAAGGAGTGGAGGAGAACATCCGAGCTTGCAAAATGCTTCGAGATCAGGCTCATGTTGAAGATATACAAGCTTATGAATAGGAAGAAGAACGTACGTATCATTCAGATCTAAGACAGTTTTCTTCATCATTTTCAGATTTTCATATGAACAAGGATATAAATGATGCTTGTGTTGATTCTTCATATCAATTTGCTGACTTTTTTTATGATAATATACTTTCAGTGGATTATAGTAGAAATTTCTTAGTTCCTGCTATGAGATTATCATGTTATGAAGAAAAAGTTGCTGCTCTTCAACCTCTTACTATTGATATAAGAAATAAGTTGCCATTCTTGACTTATGGTCACTTTCAGAATTTTATTTGTTCAAGCTTTGATCAAGGGTTTTATTTAAAGGTCGAGACGCAGTTTGAAAAGCCCTTGGTTTCTATTCTTGATCCAAAGTTTAAAAAGCACAGCAATGGAGAAGAAAAGAATGCTTCACTTTATGATGAATATAATGAAGACATTGAAGTTTTAAATCAGAAATTTCATAATCCCATGGCTTCTTGGATGGAGTTGTATTTTTCAAAGGTTTCTAATGCTCCAGCTTTTGGCATACTTCTTATTTCCAGTCATAAGTATCAGCTGCCTACAGACTCTTTATTGCATTTATCACATCTTTTGGAGGTTTTATCAAACAGTAGCATGCATGGAATTATGATTCTCAGTCAAATGGTTTCTTAGCGTCACTGGAAGTATGATTACACTTGATTGGTTGTTTCCTCAGATTAGAAGTAGGAGTAAATGGCAGAATAAGCTCGCTATACGAGCATGTAGATTCTTTTCAGTATGCTGGTTTGTAGCAGTATTTTGTTATTTCAGAGGTATATGTTCAGAGTTTGAAAAAGTTGCAGAGATTTGGTAAATTACTCCATCACCCAATGAATAAAGCACAAGGTCTACAGGTTCTTGAATCCTCACAAGGAGGACTTCATCCCGCAGCAAGAGACAGATGTTATAACTAGATCTTGTTCTTAGTTTATCTGTTCTTTTTGTCCTAATTTTCAACCGTTGGTTTACAATGATTTTATATTTTATGTTGATTTTAAGAATTTTTGACAATCAATAATTTTGGTTGGATTTAATGCTTTTAATGGTTGAATTATTTCATTATTTTAGTTTTAAGGTTTGTCTTTTGGGCTTATTAGTTAATATGTACATTTTTAAGCTTTCAAAAACTTATAATAAAAGTTTATTCCAAGTTTTGATTTATAATCTAACTCTCATTTTTTAGTCCTTTGTCAAATATTTTCATGAGGAGATTCCTGTAGCACCTCTGTTTTCCCTGTTTTTGTCATTGTCATTGGGAGCAGATTACGAGGAGATGGAAACGAATTAAGGAAAACCAAAATAGGTTTTTTTCCA
Source organism: Pseudotsuga menziesii (assembly GCA_001517045.1). Lineage (NCBI taxonomy): Eukaryota > Viridiplantae > Streptophyta > Pinopsida > Pinales > Pinaceae > Pseudotsuga > Pseudotsuga menziesii. Next base: position 43,485 of record LPNX010518699.1, read on the forward strand.
CAACAGACTCATTCACAAAAACCTCTCCCAGTTTTGCAACAACTGTTATCATTTGAGAGATTCGAATTCATCTTTGTGGCCTATTTTCAGGGTTTTAATTATTTAATAATTTCCTGTTTTAGTCACAAATTTGCAGCACGTATTCCAATCAATTGAAGAGGAATTTTGAAAAACCAAGAGAGGTTTTTATTCATAACATACGCATTTAAAAAAACCTCTCTCAGTTTTTGCACAGGTGTCTCGGATCGAGAGATATGAAGGCATCTTTGAGACCCAAATTTCCAGAAATTCGCCAAATTTCTCCAAATCCGATTTGTTATTTTTGGGTTAGTTATCTTTAAAGATTTTGAGTTATCATGTAACTAATTGATGTAACTGTTTCATATTTCGACCTAGAAGGTAGTTATGGAACTACTTTACTTTTGTAATGATAAAAGGAAGACAAACATACAGTTTTGAGAGGGGATTTTTCACTCAAGGAGAGGCTTTTGGAACTTTGATTTCTCAAGCTAGCACTTATAACTCTTATGTAAGTGGATGACTGTTATTGATTATATATAAACCGATAAGCCCTTTTACCTCTCATGCTTTTTCATTTCTGATCTGTTTGATTGCTCAGTCTACAATTTCATTTCTTGTTTAAAGGTTTATTCATGTAAATGCTTGTAGCCTGTGAGTGGAATTAGTATTTCATGTGTAATGTTTATGGCTTATTGGGATGTGTTTGATCCCCAGTTTATCCAACTTGCATGATTCAGTTCTGTATTAGCTTGTGGATGTTTATTTCCTCCTTGTTGATGAAGTTTTTAAAACCAAAACCCTAAAACATATTTTATTTAATTTTACTTCTGAGATTGTGTTGGCTTGTTCTTCTAGTAGTCTAAGAACAATTTCTGGCACTAACATCTTTGGCGTCGTTGCCGAGGACGAAGCTGAAGTATATCTTCCCTGGGATATCATTATTCATCTGATTTTGAGAGGTGAACAAAGTCAGAAAATCTTTTAGACTACAAGTTTTCACCGGCGACTCCACGATTAAAGATTCCACTGCAAGGAGAATTTTGTTGACAGAAAAATGAAGAAGCCAAATGGAAAGACTGGGTATCAGCTTGTTACTTTCCTCCATGAGGTTTTGCTCTTATTCATCAGTTCTTTCCTATCTTTTCCATTACATGTCAAAAGAATTATTTTTTGTTTTGTCTATTCCGATGATCATAAACCTTCAAGTACATATCCCTCTTTGGAAGAAGAAAATCTGCATTCTTCTTGTTTTATTGATGTTGATCATATTCCTTCATTTGAAATACATGTTCAGCATGATATACATATACCCAGATCTCTTGAAGCTGATTATTCTGGTCATCTTGTAGAGAATAAAGCTGATCTATTACATTCTACCATCACTGCTGAAACTTGCGAACAGCTTGTTGAACATCATTTTCAACTCACAGATTTTCAGTCTAGACTCAGACAGAAGATGTTTAGACCTCTTAGGCTGCCATCTCTCTTACATCCTTACCCTTCCTACTTTGTTGAATATCTTCCCCATTTTACTGGAAAAGACCATATTACAGCAGAGAAGCATTTAGAATCTTTTCATAATTTCATTGATAATTTTGAAATCATGCATGAGAATGTTGTCATGAGGTTATTTTCAAAGTCCTTTGCTGGAGATGTTGGGTTTTGGTTCCGAAATTTAAAAGCTGATTCAATTGGATCGTGGAAAGAGTTACATGATGTCTTTTTGAAGTATTGGTGTAAGAATAAATCTTATGATCAATTTATTTCCGAATTTTATAGTTTGAAAAGGAAAAATGATGAGCCAATTACTAAATTTAATTGGAGGTTTCAAAGTTTTTATATCAGTATGCCTACGGAGATCAGACCTTCGGAAAAACTTGCTATGGTATATTATGTTATGGCTCAACATTCAGATCTTGTCTTTTTCCTGTTAGAAAGGAAATCATCATCTTTAAGACAATTGTTTGAGGATGCAAAAGGAGTGGAGGAGAACATCCGAGCTTGCAAAATGCTTCGAGATCAGGCTCATGTTGAAGATATACAAGCTTATGAATAGGAAAAAGAACGTACGTATCATTCAGATCTAAGACAGTTTTCTTCATCATTTTCAGATTTTCATATGAACAAGGATATAAATGATGCTTGTGTTGATTCTTCATATCAGTTTGCTGACTTTTTTGATGATAATATACTTTCAGTGGATTATAGTAGAAATTTCTTAGTTCCTGCTATGAGATTATCATGTTATGAAGAAAAAGTTGTTGCTCTTCAACCTCTTACTATTGATATAAGAAATAAGTTGCCATTCTTGACTTATGGTCACTTTCAGAATTTTATTTGTTCAAGCTTTGATCAAGGGTTTTATTTAAAGGTCGAGACGCAGTTTGAAAAGCCCTTGGTTTCTATTCTTGATCCAAAGTTTAAAAAGCACAGCAATGGAGAAGAAGAGAATGCTTCACTTTATGATGAATATAATGAAGACATTGAAGTTTTAAATCAGAAATTTCATGATCCCATGGCTTCTTGGATGGAGTTGTATTTTTCAAAGGTTTCTAATGCTCCAGCTTTTGGCATACTTCTTATGTCCAGTCATAAGTATCAGCTGCCTACAGACTCTTTATTGCATTTATCACATCTTTTGGGGGTTTTATCAAACAGTAGCATGCATGGAATTATGATTCTCAGTCAAATGGTTTCTTGGCTTCACTGGAAGTATGATTACACTTGATTGGTTGTTTCCTCAGATTAGAAGTAGGAGTAAATGGCAGAATAAGCTGGCTATATGAGCATGTAGATTCTTTTCAGTATGCTGGTTTGTAGCAGTATTTTGTTATTTCAGAGGTATATGTTCAGAGTTTGAGAAAGTTGCAGAGATTTGGTAAATGACTCCATCACCCAATGAATAAAGCACAAGGTCTACAGGTTCTTGAATCCTCACAAGGAGGACTTCATCCCGCAGCAAGAGCCAGATGTTATAACTAGATCTTGTTCTTAGTTTATCTGTTCTTTTTGTCCTAATTTTCAACCGTTGGTTTACAATGATTTTATATTTTATGTTGATTTTAAGAATTTTTGACAATCAATAATTTTGGTTGGATTTAATGCTTTTAATGGTTGAATTATTTCATTATTTTAGTTTTAAGGTTTGTCTTTTGGGCTTATTAGTTAATATGTACATCTTTAAGCTTTCAAAAACTTATAATAAAAGTTTATTCCAAGTTTTGATTTATAATTTAACTCTCATTTTTTAGTCCTTTGTCAAATATTTTCATGAGGAGATTCCTGTAGCAGCTTTGTTTTTCATGTTTTTGTCATTGTCATTGGGAGCAGATTACGAGGAGATGGAAACGAATTAAGGAAAACCAAAAGAGGTTTTTTTCCACAACAGACTCATTCACAAAAACCTCTCTCAGTTTTGCAACAGCTATTATCATTTGAGAGATTCGAATTCATCTTTGTGGCCTATTTTCAGGGTTTGAATTATTTAATAATTTCCTGTTTTAGTCACAAATTTGCAACACGTATTCCAATCAATTGAAGAGGAATTTTGAAAAACCAAGAGAGATTTTTGTTCATAACATACGCATTTAAAAAAATTTCTCTCAGTTTTTGCACAGGTGTCTCAGATCAAGAGATATGAAGGCATCTTTGAGACCCAAATTTCCAGAAATTCGCCAAATTTCTCCAAATCTAATTTGCTATTTTTGGGTTAATTATATTTAAAGATTTCGAGTTATCATGTAACTAATTGATGTAACTGTTTCAAATTTCGACCTAGAAGGTAGTTATGGAACTACTTTACTTTTGTAATGATAAAAGGAAGACAAACATACAGTTTTGAGGGAGGATTTTTCACTCAAGGAGAGGCTTTTGGAGCTTTGATTTCTCAAGCTACCACTTATAACTCTTATGTAAGTGGATGACTGTTATTGATTATATATAAACTGATAAGCCCTTTTACCTGTCATGCTTTTTCATTTCTGATCTATTTGATTGCTCAGTCTACAATTTCATTTCTTGTTTAAAGGTTTATTCATGTAAATGCTTGTAGCCTGTGGGTGGAATTAGTATTTCATGTGTAATGTTTATGGCTTATTGGGATGTGTTTGATCCCCAATTTATCCAACTTGCATGATTCAGTTTTGTATTAGCTTATGGATATTTATTTCCTCCTTGCTGATGAAGTTTTTAAAACCAAAACCATAAACCAAAACCCTAAAACATATTTTATTTAATTTTACTTTTGAGATTGTGTTGGCTTGTTCTTCTAGTAGTCTAAGAACAATTTCTGGCACTAACACACTCCATGTTGGAGTTTCCGGTTACAGCTACAGTAAATCCCTCAAACTTCTCTGTCTGAATACCTCTCCTGGCTACCCAAGCAGAGTCAATGAAATTGTGGGTTGCTCCCCCATCAATCAATAGTCCCACTCTGTGGCCCTGTACTACTCCTTTCACCCTGAGAGTATGGAATCTAGGTACTCCAGATAATGTAGCAATTACTCCCTCTGGTGTATCACCCTGGAGTGACTCTTCCTCTGCTGCTCGTAGTTCTTCTATTGCCTCCTGCTCATAGTCCTCCCCGTCACTGTCCTAATACACTTCGATGTAGTGAGCCTTGGCCTTCCCCGTGCACCTGTGTCCTGGAATCCATGGTTCCTGACAAGTAAAACATAATTTCTTTCGCCTCAAATCTTTCCTAGTGTCCTCGTCTAACCATGTTTTCTTTGGAAAATCCTGCTAGAAAGGTTTCTTGTCCTTGTCCCTAACTGGAAAGTTGGTTTTGAGAGGGAACCTGTTCTTCGGAACTGAATCTTGGAGATCTCTGGCTCAGCTAATGGCATCATGTAGAGTGGGGGGTTTGTAGGCTTTCACCCATCCCCGTAGTGGCTCTGTTAGGGCCTCAGTAAACAACATCGTCAACCTGCTCTCTAACACATCTGTTACCATAACCGCTATCCTCTGGAATTCTGACATGAAGGCCTCGACGCTACCTGTCTGTTTGAGTTGAGCCAACTCTCTGAAATGTATCTCTAGATCCTTCCTGTCGAACCTCTCCATGAGTCTCTGAGTGAACTCGCCATAGGAGTGAATGGTGTTGTGACCCAATGCACTAATCTGTGGTACCACCACTCATGAGCCTCTCCGTCCAGGTGGAGTGTAGCTAATTTAATGGCATTTGTCTCTGTCATTGGATTGAATTGGAAGTAGGTATCCAACTTTTGAACCCATATCCTCGTTGAACCTCCGCGAGTCCCATCAAAGTTTGGGATGGTCAAACTGCCCAAGGTTTTTTGCAACTCATAGTTATGATTGAATCCCATGTTGAAATTCCTGGGCTTGTTCCTACTCTTCATGTTGCAAAAATCCGAAAAAGACATGGCTCCATGAAACTCATCCCCTAAGTCCCTGTATTCCTGCAAATAAGCCCCAAAGGGTTCACTAGGCTCTACCTGCATGACTGGACCTCCTACTGCATCTACCAAGAAGTGAGGCATAGTAGGCCTGTTGGAAGGTCTAGTATATATGTGGGGTGTATGCAACCTTCCCACTGCTGCTTGTAGACCCTCTATCTACCGGTGAAGGAGGTGCACTGTTGTTACCTGGTTCTGGTTTCGCCGATAATCTATTGATTGCATTAAGTACATCTTTTTTTCCCTTTGGCTAAGTCTTGCAATGCAGATACTAGGTTGCGAAACTCCATCTTGTCCTCATCTTCTTCTGTTCCTTTTCCCCTGTCAGAGTGTATACCTGTTGGGTCCATGTCTAAGTTGGTATCTTCTAGTTGGATATCCTCAAAGTCCTCCGTGTACCTACTCCTTTTTTCCTATAGGTTACAAAAGTGTCCTCTTCTGTATTCATCTACTTCTCATGTTCAAGCCCACAGCTGGCAAGGAACATGCTCTGATACCACTGTAATATCCCAAACACTGATATTTTCTAATTCAATGCAAAATTTCAAAATAGTCAGGCATGCAAAACTGCCATGCAAAATTACCCTATATTATAGCTGAATTTAGGGTTAGGCTTTGCAGGATAGAATGAACACTTACCACTAAGCCGGCTGATAAAGCTCCAGAGGGAATACGCATGCAAGATAAACTGAACTGATGAAGAAATAACCTATTTTTCCTCTATAATACCCCCAGTAGTCTGAATCAGCTAAGGATGACGTTTTTTATGAAGGGATGGTCAGATTCAGCTGAAAGTTGGTCGGAGTGTAGGTGCGCCCGTGCTGGAGAGGATGGCTGGAGCATGCAGGAGTTTGGACCCCTCTAGATACCCTAGCGAATTGATCTACCTGACTGATGCTCACGCCCCCACACCTCTGTATTCTGCTGCTAGCTGCTCCAGGTGAGCAATCCGATGGCTGATAATCACTCAAGGCAGTAGAGTGATCCTGTCAGTGAGGATGCAGGCCACATGCGGAAGAAATATGGTGATCCGGAGTCCCGGTGAATGACTTGGGTTTTCCAGCTAAATGCCCCCAGTTGTACGGATGAACCTGCAAATAATCTTTTGGCATACACTAGAACACTGAATAATGATGAATGCAATAGATGCGGTGACAAACCTGGATGGTTTATCCTAAATGAGACTAGGGCAGATATTGCACTACCGAACCCTCGTTAGTTGAAGACTCCGTCCTCAACCCCAACTGTCGTGGTTGCACGCTGTGTTGCTGCTCAAATATCCAAATCAATCAATAATAAACATAGGTATCTCTTTAGGCTCCCTCCTTCTTAAATAGATCCTTATGCGTTTTTAGGGTTCGCATGTCACTTTTAGGGTTTGTGCTTTTACTTTTGCATGCATGTGATTCTAATTTGATGTTGACTTTTAAGCCTAAAGAGAAAAGGCTTCTTTTATCCTGCTGCTGACTTTAGTACTAAATGCACATCCTGAGTTGTTCTAAGTACCAAATGTCCTCGGTCAATCCCCTCTTATGCACTACCTGCTCGAACCTATGGGGATTAAGTAGGTTAGCGGGTGTTTTGTTGCCTAATCAGACAAGGACATTACACCTTATCTCACAAGGCTCACACAGGTCAGAGACGAACTTGGAGCAATTGGCTCTAAGACTGAAGATGAGGAGCTAGTTCGGAAAGCCCTTAATGGCTTTTCTAAGCCATGGGACACCTTTGTCAAAGGTGTTGTGGCTACGGAGAACCTCCCTAATTGGCAGAGGTTATGGGATGATTTTGTGCACGAGGAGACCCGCATGGGTCAAGGATCAGGTTCATCCAGCAGTGCCCCACAGATTGTGGATGAAAAGGCTCTAGCCCTAACAGGGAAGAGCAAGGGTAAGGCAAAGAAAAAGAAGGGTGATAAGAAGAACCTTGACATGTCAAAGGTCAAGTGTTTTATCTGCCACAAGCAAGGACACTTTGCCTCCCAGTGCCCAAACAGGAAGAAGAAGAAGAAGAAGAACAATAACCAGATGGTAGGATCTACAAAGGTGGAGGAATTCAGCAAGAACTTCAATGAAGAATTTTGTTTGATTGCTTGCATGGCAAGCACCACAGGCAACAGCGTTTGGTATGTGGACAGTGGAGCATCTTCTCATATGACAGGACAAAAGAGATTCTTCAAGGACTTGCAGGAGGGTGGATTAAACCTTCAAATAGAGTTGGGTGATGATGCGCAGTATCAGGCGCAGAGAGTTGGCATTGTTTTATTTCAAATGGAGTCTGGAAAACCTCTCAGTTTTGCTGATGTTTTGTATGTTCTGGGGTTGACTAAGAACCTCATATCCCTTTCCACCTTGGAGGACAAGGGATTTCAGGTGAAGTTACGAGCCCATAGGGTGTACATCAGGCCAAAGGGGTCAGATAGGAGTTTGGATCAGGTGATTGGGATCCGGAGCGGGAAGATGTATTGACTACACTTTGAGTTTGCAAAGGCTCTAGTTAGCAGTAGCAACAGTCAGGGTGATTTGTGGCATAGGAGGATAGCACACTTACACCATGGAGCACTGAGGCACTTGAGACAGGCTGTCATTGCAGTTCCTCGGGTATAGGAGAAGAAGCATAACCACTGCAAGCGTTGTGCATTCAAGAAGAACATCATGAGACCTTTCCCACAAAGGGAGCACAAATCTAAGGGGAGCTTGGACTCGGTGCATTCAAATATTTGCGGACCTATGAGTGTACAATCTTTCAGTGGTTACAGTTACTGCGTCACTTTCATTGACGAGTATTCCAAGAAGACCTGGATCTATTTCCTGAAGGCCAAGTCAGAGGTCTTTGATTGGTTTCAGGAGCTCATGACTCTCGTGGAAAACCAGACTAGGAGGAAGATTCGAGTATTGAGGACGGAAACTTCTAAAATGATGTATTTTGGTTCCCTTGACAATTCTTCAACAGTTACAGTCAAGATTGCGTCCGAGACTATTTTATTTTGGCACAGCCGGTGAGGACATCCCCCAAGGGGCGCCCCTATTGATGTGTTATATTGTTATATCCTATGATTGGATGTTGTAATGGGGCATAGGGTGAATTAAGCCCCTATTGACCCCCTTTGATATACTATCATATCATATCTTATGTTATGTTCTGACTTTCACCTTAGAAAGGCATCCTTGAGCAAAAGTGTGCCCCCCTTTGATGTTATCATCTTGATCCATGTATTGATCTTTGTATTTGTGATCTCCACCGTTGATGATGTCTTAATCTCAACCATCAGATGATAGTGAAGTAAAATGTGGACACACTCTCAAGCTATTTAAGAGAGATGATCCCCCCATTGTAAACCATGAGCTCTGACACTGGAATATTCATATTGAATAAAGATATTTTTCTGGGATTCAATACTTGTCAGTTTTAGCCTTCACCCTTCACTAGCAATTTGACTACAACTATGAAGTGAGTATAGTCCTGAAAGTCTAAGTCTGAGTAATAATAAATAAAGCCCTACATATGTATTTAGTTGATGTACCGCCCATGAAATGACTGCTACTTGTTGTGATTGTTGCTTAAAAGATTTGTAGACCATGTCTTAGCCTTATAGCACTTGCAGTAGATGGATGATAGTCTGAGTTATATTATTGGTATCTGGTCATTTACAGGTGATTATATTGTCTATTGGATGTTGTTGATGATCAGGCAGAGACCTAGAAAGGGTATGAGTATACACCCTAGATGGATTTGGACTATCTGAGTCTAATGAGACAGTTTATTTTCAGTTCCGGCACTTGCAGAGATGATCATGCTCATTTTACCTTTCTGATGCAGTTTTGCTTCACGGGATGATGTGTCTGAGCAGGGAGATGTTTCATTTGGATCTCCTAGGGCGTTGTATGGGGCATAGGGGGTGCAGCCACTTGATTGTACCATAGTACCCCCATCCCAGAGAGCCTGGTGGGCTCAGTTTGACAACGCAGGCACCCTAGGAGGCTGTTTTGGCAAGTTCACATTTCTCGAGGCAAATTAAAAAATGATCAAATGGCTATTGAAGAAATCGATTTGGGATACTAAGGCAAGGAAATGACATGGGATGAGTCATGATGATGAGAGTGATGTCCTCCGCACCTTCTCCAGCAGTTGCAGCACCTGATTGGGCCCACACCTATTTTTCGGACATTTTTATATTATTTTTCTGGAAGCTTTTGGGAGGCTCATGATTTCCTCGAGGCACAAAATCAAAAAATTAAAATATTATATTATTTTATTATTTTATATTATTTCTTCGATGGTGATTAGAAAGTCTTTTTCTTCCTAGCATTCGGGAAATTGTTATGAAATCTATATTTTTGGGGGGATCATTGTCTTGTCTACAGGAGGACGACTTCAGCTTGGGCGTTTTTGTAGGGCGACCTCAACTCACTTGGATTATCTTCGTTTTTTATCAGGGAGTTTTTGTTAGTGTTGTGGTGACCTATGATTTCTTCTTGCTATTTTTCTGCAGCATATAGCTTCTTTCTCATGTCATGGCAAATCTGATATGGTTGACGTTTGTTGTGCAGGAGAGAGGGCGCATTGACATCCTCGGGCAAACACTGGACATAGAGCGCGCTTCAATGTTGTCAAATTGATCGGGATGGCGGGGATCATCATCATCAAGGCATCTGCAAGCATTTCCATGTAAGATCTAACAGGTAAGTCTCTTCTCTTCAGATCTCAATCCTTTGTACATGCTTTTCTTCAATTTTTCTGAAAAAACTCCTAAATAATAAAAATCCAAAAAATATTTAATCGAGGAACCACTTGATCTTTGACCAAACCATTTCTGGGTTTTGTAGATTGGGCCTCCCCCTCACTAAATCATCCTCAATGCTGCCCTAATTGTGACTAGTTTGCCCTATATCTGACTTTCTAATTGCTCAAACCCCAGCGCCCCACTGAAAATTTGACTTTTTCCAGAGTTGACTTTTTCCGGAAAATAATAACATGGGTTTGTAGATCAGGTCTTCCTCATCCCAAAATACCCCCAAGGCTGAGCTAGTTCCTGCCAAGTAGCCCTAGATCTGAAAAACTGACTTTCAGCCTCCTAGCCTCCCTCATTAGATTTTGACTTTTCCAGATCTAATTTTTCCTGAAATTTTCTGACTTGGGTTTGTAGATCGGGCCATCCTGATCTCATTTCCACTCCAACGCTGAGCTAACAGTCTCCTGGTGGCTCTAGATTTGCAGATCTGCCTCTACAAACCCTAGCGCTAGCCCTCCTTCTGCCGATTTCCCTGTAACCTGAATCTTCTGGGCCAAATCCTTTTCTGGGTCCATAGACCAGGGCATATCCCAGGTGGGTTCACTTAAACACTGTGCTGATACTGACTCCATTACCCAAGGATAAACAGGCATTGATCTCCAAGTATAGCGCTAGCCCTATTTTGACCTCTTTCCCCCGAAAGTTGACCGTTCCTCGATAAGTCAAGTAACCTGGCATTTTCATATCTCTCACTGAGTCTATCTTTTTGGTACTAGACAGTCCCAACTCTATCCTTACTCACCATGTCTCAGTTACATTTCCCAAGACAGTGGTTATCTTCATCAGTTGCTAGTACCTCAACCCTAGATCTAGTATTTCCCCCATAGGTCACTTTGGATCAACCCTCATATGATTGAAGCCCTCATCCAAAGCCCAAGTCCACTTACTATTATCATCCATAGATCTAGAGTTTCTAATTACCTTACACCTTACGTATTTCAAGCCATACTTGATCTGATCTGGTGTCTAGGTCCGATCTCTCTTGTCAGGAGTAGACCTGGGTCTCCCCCGTTGTTGTCTTGGACTTAGACAACATAAAGTGAAGACTGTCTTGATTGGTGTGACAACCATCCATTTGGAAGTCTAGGCAATCTTGGTTCCACCTCCTTAGTTGCTTGCCCCTCTACCATCCATCCTAGATCCACCTCACACAGGAAACTACAAGGTTGGTGATAACATTTTGGCGTCGTTGTCGGGGAGGTAGAGGCCTACCTTGGTTCGACATACCTCACCTTTCCCTACGACATATCTTTTATTGGTGAATTACTTATGTGGTTCACCTGGCGACTCCACCCTGCGACTCCACTGAGGACCGTACCCAATATATTAATCTTAAGTTCTAAAGTCATGTCTCACATTGGAGAGAGTGATCTAGAAAAAGATATGAAGATGAAAATGATGATAGAAATGAACAAGCTGATCCAAAATCTGTATGGTATAGCTTTGAATCAGCAGAAACAAAACACAAGATGTGATGAATATTTCCACAAACTTTCCCAGAGAGTGTATGCCGATGATTCCCCTCAGACTATGCCTGCCAGAGCACTCTCAAATAATCAAGTCGTGACAAGGTCTCAAATGAGAAATAATGCTAAGAATCTAGAAAACAATAAGCCTGTCATAAGAGATAACCCTTCACAGCCTTTGAATGTCACTCGTAGGAGGATCTTGAAGAGAAACGAGCAACCTTTGAGGGTCCCATCTCAAGAAGACAGGAAGAGGGTGAATCTGGATTTGGCTAAGCCTCAACATGACATGACAATGTAAAGATAGTCGGTAAGCTCTCCTAGCAAAGGAATCCCTCCCATGATGCAAGGTAACATTAATGCAAACATATTGGGAAAACTTTCCAGGTCTTCCATTATGATGTCTTTAAAAGGGCTTATAGCTATCCCATCTATCCGAATTCAGATAATGCATTTGTTGGGATTAAAGACGGGTGATAAGGACCAAGAGAAGCCTTGTAACTTAAGGGTTGATTTGAGCCATTTTATTTCAAAACCAAGTATCCTTGTTCCTCTCAAGGAGTTATTGAAGGTCCCATCCTTGTTTAACCAAGCTACTCAGTTTCTAGGGATCAAACCCAAAGCTAAAAATGTGGGGAAGTCAACATTTAAGAAAGACCCTCCTGTAATGATTCAGAGTGTTACTAGTAATGGAAGTGGCCATCCCCCATTCTACATAGCTCTAGAAATAAACCAACTGATCCTTCACAATTGCATGCTAGATTCAGGAGCAGAAGTTAATGCCATGCCATTTGGGGTGATGGAACAACTAGAGTTAAAGCCATCTCAGAAGTTCAATAACGTATGTGGAATGGATTCTCGGCCTGTTAAGTCTAAAGGAATAATTGAGAATCTGAATATGAAGCTAGCAGCATACCCAGAGATTGAAATAAACATGAACGTTATGGTTTTAGACATACCAGGCACATGGGGAATGCTGCTATCTAGAGAATGGGCTGCTAAATTAGGAGGAAGCATCCAGATGGATCTTTCATATGCCACCATGCCTATCGATGAAAATGCATCCTACAAATTAGTGAATGAAAAACCTATGAGTGAACATGTGGAAACACCTGAGTACCCCTTTGAGGAAGCCATGCGGCCTACAGAGGAGGTTGGAAACTATATAGTGATGGCAAACTATTGGGAAGAGCCTCGACAACATCCTTTCCCTCCCAGTCAAGTATGGAAGATGTATTTTGATGGAGCTAAGTCTAGGCATGGTGCTGGAGCAGGAATCGTCCTTATTTCCCCTTCTGGAGAAGAAAAGTGTTTTTCTTTCTGTCTAGAATTTGAAGCCACAAATAATGTAGCCGAGTATGAAGCCTTACTTTTGGGATTAGAGATTGCTCGAGATCAGAAAATCAAATGTCTGGGTGTTATAGGTGATTCGGATCTAATCGTGTCCCAGGTAAAAAATCAATTTGTGGCCAAAAACAATAGACTCAGAGATTATAGAGATACTGTTTGGGATACCATTGAGATGTTTGATGCCTTTGCAATCCAAGCAGTTCCAAGAGAGGAGAACACCTTGGCTGATGCATTATCAGTGATAGCATGCACTTTTGAAATCCCAAGCCACCTTAAGGAAAAAGATTGTAAAGTTGAAGTGATTTTCAGACCATCAATCCCAGACAATCAAGATCATTGGCAGTTTTTTGATAGTGATGCTCAAATCATTGCTTTGCTACAGCATTCAGAAAATTTTCAGAATTTCAATGTTGACTTGGAAGATAAAGTGAACAACACGTCATTGCAGGATGTGGATGTCATGAAGTTAGCAATCCCTTTAGAGAAGAACTTCAATAGGCATGATGAATATAAGGGTAAGAGAGCTTAGCCAGTAGATGAGGTCATAGAAATTAACATTGGGAGTTCTGTTTCCCCTAAAATGATTAAAATTGGAAAGAACACATCCCTGAAAGAAAGAAAAGCTATCGAAAATCTGATTAGGGAGTGTTGTCCGCCGATTGCACACCAGCAGCAAAAATCTTCCGAAAGCTGTCTCCTCACTTGAGAAAGTGGGAGAGGTGTGACCTTGGGGGCAAGCACAGAGCTAGGTACTGTCACCTACTCCTAGCTCCTCCGTTTAGGCTAACTCCTAACGAAGCCAAGGGGGGTAGTCCCTACAAAAGAGTTTCTATGGCTCTTAAGTTGTTAAAGTGTTTTGATTAGTTGCGGATGCGGATGGGTGTTATTTAGGAGTTTTTATGATTTGAAGTGTTTGTTTATTATGGATATGACACTAAATCAAAAGCAATCCACGTTGCTAACAAGATATTACAAAGATAAGCAAAAATTCTAGACTTTAATAGTGCATTCAGAGAAAGAAATTATGATAAACCATAGACCATTGATCAAATAATATGATTATGCAAATTAAAAAAGGACCAGTGCCTTATGGAGTCAAATAAGCTGAAATGCGCCAGAGAATTAAACACAAGTCTAGGAATCAAGCTAGTGAATGTTAGGTGATGCGAGTGCTCTTGGTAGATTTTACGAGTTTTTTGTTTGTGATCTTCACTTATGGTGGCTGGATGTCCTAACCGGTAATACCTTCAGTGGCTCCGTTCGAAGACATGACGGACCTGTCTGGGGTCAAAGGTAAGTGTTCAATAACTTAACTACCAGTGCCCAGATTAGGTAGCCCGGCGCCCACACTTGGAATTTGCCCACATGCCTCGGTATTTATCGAACAACGCCGGTGCGTTGGTTATGGGGAAAAGTTTTAGTTAACTTCCTCTTGTGGGGTTTAAAGATCCAATGCCGTTTCTGGGTATTCCGATCGAAGATCGGTCAGAGCATACTCCGGCAAAGGTGGAAGGGGGTTAATTAA
>LPNX010518699.1:59328-108488 GCA_001517045.1 Pseudotsuga menziesii
GTACAATTTTCTCAGAGTAACTTTTTCCCAAAAGTTCCATCTCAATAGAGCTAAAAGAGCCTCTATTTAACAAATGAGAGAGTGCTAAAACCCTAAAACCAAAAAACCAACCCTAACCAGCTTAGCCACCTAACAAAGAGCCCAGACCTAAACTGGAGAACCGGGAGTGAGGGGAGGCCTCCACCCAGGCAAGGCGCCCCCACTCCAAACCTGTGCACTGAAAACAAGCCAAGGATGAGCCCACATGTGTGATGTAGGTAAGCTCATCCTTAGGTCTGGCTGGAGCCTCTGTTAGGTTTGGGAAGCCCACTGATGGTGCAAGCTTTAGTCTTCACCTCGATCAAATCACCGGACCAATGAGAGCTCTCCATCTCATCTTTAGCTGGAGATGACATGTCTGATAACTGATAATAAATTAATTGCTCTCTTAATGATGACTGAAGCTGAGTTATGGTAACTCCAATCATCATTAGTGTTCCATGAGATGTCATTTAGCCTTTTATTTTATTAAAATTGGATTAATTTGGAGAGATTTAGTTTTCTCCAAAATAATCATTTTTTTTAATACAAATCATTTTTTAATAAAAATCATTTTTTTTTTAATAAAAATCATTTTTTTACTAAAAATCATTTTTTACTCAAAACTGATGTTTTTTGAGTAAAAAGGCATTATGTGTCCAATTGCTGATCTGAAAGTTGGTTCTGACTGGTTGGCTGATCAAGAATGATTTTTGGCTTAAGGTTAGATCCTTCAATCACTGAATTCTGAGTCCGGATCATGAACGGGTTTTTTCCATTTAATTTATGGAAAAATTAACCCAAAAAACTTAAGAAAATTAATTAAAAATTAAAAAATAATTTTTCACTGTTCGAAAAAGATTTTTTCGAAATTTTTTTATGTGTCTAGATGACTTAGGACATGACCATGATCTATCTAAATAATGTCTAGTAGGCTTATAACACTCAGTTGGGCTCTAATAACCCCCCAAGGCCTAAAATTCAACATCGGGCATTCCAGCTTTGGAGGAAGCGGGAGAAAACCTCGTCAATTATACTCGGCTGAAGGCAAAGCATAATTGTCAGGGGCAAAAAACTCCCTGGAATACCCTATTTGAGATTCTACGTCTTAGGAGACCGAACCACTCAAAAATATCCTACTAGCACATTTTATTACAAACCCTGCGGGGCCATGGTCAAAATTATTCAAATAGAAAAGTGACTAGCCAATATTGGCTAGACAAGCAGACGGATCAAGTGATACACTGGAATCAGACTTTGAACAAGTCTGTCAACTGGCGGCTCCTCAGGTAACCCAACTTATGGTACAAAAAGTTGGATAACAGGGAGTATAGAGATGTTTTCGTTTGGACATACGATGATCTGAAGACTTTTGATCCTACCATTATTGAGCATACTATCCCTTTGAAGTAAGGAGCAAAGCCTTATAGACAAACTGCAAAATGTTAATCCTAAACTAGCTCCCTTGATCAAGAAGGAGCTTGAGAAGATGTTAGTTGCTGGAATCATCCGACCTGTCCGACACGCCACTTAGGTATCAAATCCTGTAATTGTAAGGAAGAAGAGCAGTGAGATCAGAGTCTGCATTGATTTTAGAAATCTGAATCAAGCATGCCTCAAGGACAACTATTCCTTGCCAAACATGGAAAATTTACTGCAAAGTGTCACAGGTGCAGGTATGTTGTCAACGTTAGATGGTTTTTCAGGATACAATCAAGTGCGTATTAAAAAGGAGGATAGAGAAAAAACAACTTTTACAACTCCATGGGGAACATTTGAATACATAAGGATGCCTTTCGGATTATTAAATGTTGGCTCAACTTTTCAAAGAGCTATGGATCAAGCTTTCAATGACCTCAATGGAAAGATCATCGCCATCTATCAAGATGACCTAACAGTTTTTTCTAAAGAAAGAGATGATCATGTGAAACATTTAAAGAGGGTTTTTGAGCAATGCCGAAAATTTGGTATATCATTGAACCCAAAGAAATCCACTTTTGGAATCGATGAAGGAAAGTTATTAGGGCATATTGTATCAAAAGAAGGTATTAGGTTGGATCCTGAACGTGCCCAAGCCATTAATGCCATTGTTGCACCCCATAATATTACTTCCCTATAATCTTTCTTTGGGAAAATAAACTGTCCGAAGATTTATTCCGAACTTAGCAGAGTTAGCCAAGCCTTTAAATGCCCTTCTCAAGAAAGATACGAAATTCATCTGGGATAAAACTTGTGAAGCCGCATTCATGAAGCTCAAGAAAGCTATTTCAACCGCTCCTGTTTTAGCATGCCCTAACTATAGCAAGGAATTCCTGATCTATTCATACGCCTCTGAAGATACCATTGTTGGGGTTCTGTTACAAAAGAACGATGAAAAACATGAGCAACCCGTAGCTTTTATGAGTAAGAACTTGAGAGATGTTGAATTAAAATATACTACTACCGAAAAACAAGCCTATGCTCTAGTCAAAGCCCTTAAACATTTCAGAACTTACATAGGATACTCTAAAATCAAAGCATTTGTGCCCTACCAAGCAGTTAAGGATGTTTTATCACAAGCAGATGGTATAGGTGTTAGAGGAAACTGGATCTCACGTATCCAGGAGTATGATTTAGAGATCAAACCCATTAAAATTGTGAAAGGTCAAGGTTTGGCTCAATTATTGACTGAGAAAGGTAACAGTCATGCGATAAATCTGGTTGATGAGCGAGAATCTCATATTTTGCATATTGATGAAAATCATGAGCGGTTCAAGGACATTATTTACTTTCTGAGAAATTTGTCTTACCCTGATCATATGGTAGATCACCAAAGGAGAGCTTTAAGGTTAAAGGTGGAGAAATATACATTAACTCAAGATGGTCTTGGTTGGAGAAATCCTGATGGAATAATTTTGAAATGTGTTAATGAGGAGGAATCCAATACCATCGTCAAGGAAATGCATGCAGGCGTGTGCAGTGGACATTATGCACCTAGAACAACTGCTGCAAAGATTATGAGAGCAGGATATTATTGGCCAACCCTTTTTAAGGATGTGCACTCTTTTGTAAGAACATGTCAAGAATGTCAGTTTTTCTCAGGAAATCCAAGATTGCGAGCATTACCGCTAAAACCAGTTGTATTTGAATCTCCTTTTCAATAGTGGGGCATGGATTTTGTTGTCCGTCGATTGCACACCAGCAGCAGAAATCTTCCGAAAGCTGTCTCCTCACTTGAGAAAGTGGGAGAGGTGTGACCTTAGGGGCAAGCACAGAGCTAGGTACTGTCACCTACTCCTAGCTCCTCCATTTAGGCTAACTCCTAACGAAGCCAAGGGGGGTAGTCCCTAACAAAGAGTTTCTAAGGCTCAATGTGTTTAAGTTAATTTTTATGAAAATGATGCGGATGGGTGTTGTTTAGGAGTTTGTTTATGATGAAAGACAATTACAATTATTATAAATAAAAATTTGAACACAAGACAAAAGCAATCCACGTTGCTACACTAGATTAAAAGATGAACAATATGACAAGAACTTGTGAAATAAACTTGCATTCACAGATAAAGATTTTATAAAGCAAAGGACAAATGGTCCATATTAATAATGATGCATGAAATGACAAACCAGTGCCTTCTGGAGTCAAACTTCTGAGATGCTTGAAAAATAATGAAAGAACAAGTCTCGTAATAGTGCTAGTGAAAGTGTCCTGCGATTGCTCTTGGTTTATTTTAAAGATTTTTAATGGTCTTGTTTTTTATGGCTTGTCAAAAGGTATCAAAGACCAACCAGGAAAGCATTCAAAGTTATTTCGTTCTAGACATGTCGGCCCGTCCAGTATCCCAGGCTGGTGTCCAGTGGATTGACCAGCTAGCCGGGACTCTAAGACAACGAGGAGTTCCGACGCCATTACTAAGAATTGACTTTGAATGCTTTCTACAACGCCGATGCATTGGTTAGGGGGGGGAATTTTATTATGTTGTTATTTGCGAGATTAACAAGTTCGTTCACTGTTCTGAGTACGAGCCCAACTATGAAAGTCGACAGAGCATACTAGGTGAGGGATAGCAACGAAGTAAATTAATTAAAGGGGAATGTGAGTTGGTTGCAAATTTTATTAGAAAAACAAGTTAAACCCTCCGACAGAGAGCGCTCTTGACTTTGTCTTATGACAAAAGTTCAAGAGTCTTAGTTATTCTATATGCCTAAATGCAAAGATGATGCAAACATACTAATATGCTCTCCGATAGAGAGTGCTCTTGACTTGGATTCCGGAAAGTTCAAGAGACTTAGAATTAAGTTAATAAATTAAACAAAGCAAAAGTACATGAAAATGAAAACAAACAAACCCTCCGATAGAGAGCACTCTTGATCCACCTTACGGTGAGATTCAAGAGATTTTAGTTCTTTTTACTTTTTGCAAAACTATATATAATGAAAGCAAAAAACTAAGTTAAAACTAAGTAAAAGAAACAAGAAACTTTTCTTTTCTAGCTTTTATGAAAGCAAAACTTTTCAAAAATGAAACTATCTTTCCCTATTCTATTCTAAGCATTTACTCTACAAGCATGCAAACATGAAAAGGGACGATACAAGCTTCCCCCACATGGGGGAAGAGGGGTGTGGGAGCCTTTATCCCACTTGCTTTTTATTAACTTTTTTACAGTGCTTTTTTTATGTTTTTGCCTCTTCTTGAATGAGCTAGGTGGGAAAGGGAAAGAGAGAAGAGGGAGGTGTTTTTGTCTTTTTTGCTTTTTCCTTGCTTTTAGCCTTTGGGCTTTTCTTGATTTTCCTGAAAATAAGAACTTTTAACACTGAATTGTTATATGTTAATCAAAAATAAAATGAAACAAATCTACAAACTAACATTAAAAAAGAAGGTAAACTTCTATAGTGAAAACGGACGAAAGAAAAAAGAAGAAGGAGTTGCGAAACGGAAGAGGAAAAGGGCAAAAAGAGGGCTGCCCAAAAGGGTAAAAGAGGGCTGCAAACTAAGTGAAAAAAGGACAAAAGAGGGCAACGGAAAGAGAAGAGGATGAGCAAGCCAAACAAGGCAAGAAAGGGAAAGCCATAGGATGGATAAATGGAGCTTAGGGCTTCTTGAAGTAACTAGTAACCAAAATAACTTTATCTTGTGTATGGAACACAAGAGAGAGAGAGCTACTCCCAGCTTTCTTTTTGTAGCAAAAGATGACAAACTCTGTAGGTCCTGCAATCACAAAGTGTTAAACTCAAAATGGTTGTTTTGAAGCCTGGGATAGAAGCAGCTGAGCTCACACCCTTCTACAATCTGTGAAGCCTAATAACACACAAAAGCTCAATACAAGTGAAATCAAAAATTATATGCTAGTATGCTAGGAAAATCAAATCAAGATCAACATTTCGTATTACTGACTACTTATGTCCATCTAGATATTAATCTACTTTGCATAAATAACCAAATTGAGACAACAAATGGCTATTCTACCGTGCCAACAATGGCCTTCATGAGCTAGCAAATTAATTAATCGCATACAAGTATTGAAAGAAAGGAGTTAGAGACAATATCACCTCAACCATGAGGAATTCACCACAAATCAAAAGCCCACAAACCTCCAAAGTCGAATATCTTTATTAACAATTCCAAAGCAAATGCTTGATACAATTTTCTCAGAGTAACTCTACCACAAAAGTTCCACCCTGGAGAGAGTGCCAAGCACCTCTATTTATACCAAAAACAAAGCCCCAGGGGGGCCATTTATGAACTGAGGATCAAGCCAGAGTTAACTGAGTTGAAGTGCAGAGGTGATTGACACCTCTCTCAGTTAACTCACAATCTGGATTCCAACACACTCAATCCAGCACCACCCACCATCCATCAGCTTCCTTCATTTCCTTATGCGTGAAGATTCCAATGCTGGCGTGAGGAAGGAAATGTGTGATGCTATTTATATGATGCTAGCATTCGAAGGAATAAACCATGGTTTAAACCAACGTTGATTTAAACATTGGAATGGGATCCACCTTTCCCTCCCCTCACGCGAGTTTCATGTGACGTGAGGATAGCTTGACGTCACCCTCATAATAATTCATAACCACTCGCTTTCCTCTTGCATGTATTGAAAAGGCATGTGATATGGCATGGCTTGACCTTATAATTTATTTCAAATGTAGAGGGGTCCACACATCCCACTCATCACTTCATAAAGCGTGAGTCCATTCACCCTCACGTCACTCTCCCATGAAATAATTCGTATTTATGCCTTTAAACCAAAGTTTAATTCATATCATATTTTTGAAGTGGATTACATGGCATGAGGGACCCACCTCCATGTCATTTCCACCCATAAAATATTCAATTTTGACTTTGAATTTGACTTTTCTAAATTTGCACCTTAGTGCATTTTGTCCAAATTTAGCATTAAAATGCCATTCTGAAGCATTTTTAGCCAAATGATGACTTTCGGGAAGCTCTGGCTGCCCAGCTGATGGTGAAAGTGGCCCCTGGGGAAAAGATGTTGCTCCGGGCTTGAAAATGAGCCCAACCATGCCGAAAATGGACTCCGGATCACTCTTTTTTTACATTTTGAATTTTCTCATTTAAACCATTGAAAAATGGCTTAAAAAAACAGAGAAAATTATTTTTTCTCGGAATCAAACGAAACTTGAGGGGGACCTAGTACATGTTCATACGACTCAATCGGAATGCCTAGCATGACAAAAAACACTGACACGAAGGTTCTAATAACCTCCCAAGGCCGAAACATCAAGACAACTACCCCAACTTTGGAGGAGCGAGTGAAAAAATCAGAAATTATTGGTCGTTTGTTCAACAACCAATAATAGCCAACGGAAAAAACACTCTGGGCTAGTCGGCTTGATGCCCAAGTCCGGGCAGCCGAGCCTTTTATAAAAAAATTAAATGCTAGGACATTTTTTACAATCTCCCCAAGGGGGTATGAACATGTATTTACAAAAAGTTCCAAACAAACTCCTAGGAGAAGGCTGGCAGACTTTTGAATTCTGATCACGAACAAGTGTACTTGTTCAATGCTCTGGCGGTTTACCGAAAAATCCACCAAGTGCAAAATTAGTGGATAACAGATTTCATTGAGCCTTTTGATCAAAATTCAAGCAACGGATATAAATATATCCTGACTTGCACAGATTACTTTACTCGATGGGTGGAAGCTATACCAACTAAGAAGTGCACGGCTGCTGTAGTTGTCAAATTCCTGGAAGAAAACGTTGTGTCTCGATATGGGTGCCCTATAAAGATAACCACTAACAATGCTAAAGCCTTTAATAAACTAGAGATGTCAACCTTTTGCATGAATCACGGTATTACATTATCCCATTCATCTAACTATTATCCCCAAGGAAATGGTCTTGCTGAATCCAGTAATAAGAATTTGATTAAGCTTTTGAAGAGAATGGTGGGAGAGAACAAGAGAAGTTGGGATAATAAATTAAAATATGCACTATGGGCTGATAGAACGATGGTAAAAAGAATCACAGGCAAAGCCCCTTTCGAGTTGGTCTATGGACAAGATTGTAGGCTCCCAATTAATATGCAAATCCCAATATATGAGTTGTTGCAACAATGCACTTCAGATCAAGAAGCTTTTCAAGCAAGAATGGACAAGTTAGTTGAACTTGATGAAGTAAGAAGGATGGCATTTGAGAAGATGGTCATTGAGCAAGAGAGAGTCAAAGGAACCTTTGATCAAAGAACAAGAGATGTAAAGTTTGGGATCGGAGACATAGTTTTGGTATGGGATAAAGTAAACGAAAAACCTGGAAAGCATGGAAAATTTGAAAAGATATGGATAATTCCCTATCGAGTATCTAAGATAGCTGGAAAGGGGTCAGTTTATTTGGAAACCTTAGACGGAGAAGAATTTGAACTCCCTGTAAATGGGATCTTGCTAAAGCATTATTTCCCACCCATCGCTTGAGTCCTGCATAGTAGAATAAGCCTTTCCCAGCAGTAGTGTAGAACATGCACCTTTGTTTGAAGCTCTTAGTGTAGTTTTGAATTCTGCAAAATAAAAATCAAACTTTTATTGAAAGTTATGGTTATAGATTAGATTTATTTTCTGCTTTTCAATTTCGTGCATCTTTATTTTCAGTATTTTATATATTATCCACATATCGTTTTGACGACCGATCTGTGATTTTGGTATAGCTCTAGACATGCTGCAGGTAGTCAGAGATATTTTTGGTAGCGGTTGCAGAGCTAGATGGATTGATCGAGGATGCGAGAAGCATAGTACGAGAACCAGAGATTCTGAGGTTCTCAAGCACTCTTTTAGGCAGAGCACTTGTCCCAGCTGGAGCCAGATGTTATCACATATATAGTAGTCGAGCTACCATATTCTATTTTTCAGATACATTACATTTTTCAGCCAGATCTCTTATATATGAGATGCTGAGATGAGCAGTTTTTTCGGATCATTACTTTATTTGTAGACTATTGTACTCTCCCATGTCAGGACTGAGTCTCAAGACACTCAGATTTGAGGACTGATGTAGCCATTTAGTCATTTACAGAGCAATTATTGATGCCCAGATTTATATTAGTGTTTTCTCATTGGACAGATGATGGGTCAGATGGATTATATGCATGATTATGACTCAGCGTTTATTATATAGTGTTATGGTTATCATTGCTCTTACACTCATCTTTGTGACATCTATTAACACGTAGTGCCATGATCTGGCGGTCATAATTATATGGACTTGGATGTATTATGTATTGATGTCCCTACTTAGACTTGGAAGTTCCTGACCTATACTCATTGGTTTTACCCTCCTTAGGGAGAATAGAGGTAGTCATTCCCACCATTGTTTTGGCTTGCTAATGTTGGCTTCATCATTCACTGTCTCCACCCAT
The DNA here is from genome assembly GCA_001517045.1 of Pseudotsuga menziesii. Taxonomy (NCBI): domain Eukaryota; kingdom Viridiplantae; phylum Streptophyta; class Pinopsida; order Pinales; family Pinaceae; genus Pseudotsuga; species Pseudotsuga menziesii. Next base: position 68,198 of record LPNX010518699.1, read on the forward strand.
CCATTACCTTCCAATTTTGTTTAACCTGACTTACTACTTGACTTATGGCATGGAGGACCTTTCCCCACTAGAACCCTTGTTGGACAAGCCTCCCTGTTTATTTTGTGTCTCGGCTCTGAGTTGGTGACAAAACTTGCCTTTGGTGAATTGGATTGTATGCCTAAATCATTCTGGTCGGTTGTCCCGGTGTTTGGCACTATGCAGAACTCCCCCTGGTCACTTGAGATGTTGTTGGCTAAAACTAAAAGCTCATGTACTACTTGTATTGGAAAATGTTATATATGCACCCATGGAAAATAAAAATGCTAAATTGTTTCTTAACATATGAGAAAAAGGGCAAGAGCAATGAAATGCTAAAAATACCCCTTGAATGGTATAAGAAAAGGTCCCGAAAGCAATGGTTAAATATATGCTATATCCAAATATTGCTGACCTTATAAATTTGAATGTGTCCCGGATGAAAGCTGCGATTAGCTGTGCTTTTAAGCACTGGTGAAGTCCCAAAGGGTCATATAGGCCAAAAAAGGCCATGGAAATAAAATTGATGGTCATAATGAACTTGAATCAAACTTGATGTAGACATGATGCCTAAGTTGAATAAGCACTCTCTGAACAACTCAACCATTTGTGAGGCACTGCCATTCCCTGTGTTGTTGTTTGTCCGACATGTGGTTATAGTAAATATTCCCCTTCAATATCCAAAGTGTCATGATGTTAAGTAGAACATCATCATTTTCCTTAGCCTTGTCAGTTTCAGCCTTCACCCTTCACTAGCAAATTGACTACAACTATGAAGTGAGTATAGTCCTAAACGTCTAGTCTGAGTAATAATAAATAAAGCCCTATATATGTATTTGGTTGATGTACCGCCAGTGAAATGACTGCTACTTGTTGTGATTGTTGCTTAAATGATTTGTAGAGCATGTCTTAGCCTTATAGCACTTGCAGCAAAAGGATGATAGTCTGAGTTATATTATTGGTATCTGGTCATTTACAGGTGATTATATTGTCTATTGGATGTTGTTGATGATCAGGCAGAGACCTGGAAAGGGTATGAGTATACACCCTAGATGGATTTGGACTCTCTGAGTCTAATGAGAGTTTATTTTCAGTTCCAGGCACTTGCAAAGATGATCAAGCTCATTTTACCTTTCTGATGCAGTTTTGCTTCACAGGATGATGTATCTGAGCAGGGAGATGTTTCATTTGGATCTCCTAGGGCGTTGTATGGGGCATAGGGGGTGCAGCCACTTGATTGTACCATAGTACCCCCATCCCAAAGAGCCTAGTGGGCTCAGTTTGACAACGCGGACACCCTAGGAGGCTGTTTTGGCAGGTTCACATTTCCCGAAGCAGATTAAAAAACGATCAAATGGCTATTGAAGAAATCGATTTGGGCTACTGAGGCAAAGAAATGACATGGGATGAGTCATGATGATGAGAGTGATGTCCTCCGCACCTTCTCCAGCAGTTGCAGCACCTGATTGGTGCCCACACCTATTTTTCGGGCATTTTTATATTATTTTTCTGGAAGCTTTTGGGAGACTCATGATTTCCTCAAGGAGGCACAAAATCAAAAAATTAAAATATTATATTATTTTATTGTGCCATGGAGCACCCAGAGGGAGTTAGTTAACACTCCATGGACCCACCATGTGCTTCATTTATTTCTTGTTGAGTGGGGTACCCTCTTTATGGGTGATCTAGTCCATTTTGGTACTTTATGGTTCTATTAATCCATGTATTGTATGTTGAGCTCATCTCAACCATTGATTATAACATTTTATCTTTTAATCTTAGCCACTCGTTTTGAAAGTGGTTAGGATTTTGATTCTCTCATTTCTATTTAAAGGAGAGAGCTTCTCATTTGTAAGGGGTCTTTGGCTCTTGGATCTGATTAATAGAAAGATTTTTTGTGGATATTTTCACGATCTGCTTTGCATCTGATGTTTTTTATGGTGATTGGAAAGTCTTTTGCTTCCTAGCATTCGGGAAATTGTTATGAAATCTATATTTTTGGGGGGATCATTGTCTTGTCTACAGGAGGACGACTTCAGCTTGGGCGTTTTTGTAGGGGGACCTCAACTCGCTTGGATTGTCTTCGTTTTTTATCAGGGAGTTTTCATTAGTGTCGTGGTGACTATTGTAATCTCACGGATCACAAAGGGTTACCAATAATACACATTTGAAAGCATACAGACATATCAGAGACAAGAGATGAGAACACGGGTGTAAGAATAACAGATTATATTATAACAGAAGAGTCCATACAATACACAGAACTAAACCGAATTCTCATCTGGCTCAACAACCTAATATATATGATTTACAAAACAGTTACAGATAACTACCTGCCAGTTCAGTCAATCGACACGACCTTAGGTAGCCGACCTAATCTCTAATTAGTGGGTTGATCGACTTAGTCAGCTTATCGACTAAGTCGGCTTATCGACTTAGTCGGCTTACCGACTAGCTCCTCCAACATCTCCCCCACGAACAAAATTGTTCTTCGCCCCGAAGAAACAAGGGAGGTACTCAAAAAAATCTTTAACTATCTAAGGTAGTTATTTCTTTGTTTATCATTTTATGGGCTGTGAAGTCGGATGGTTGGTCGTTTCTGTACACAGACTTCGACAATTGCTTCTGCTGTCATGGCCAGCTGATATTGGAATTCTGTCCAGCTTTGTAGTATTTTCTAAATGTCGATGGTTAATGTTGTAAGGCTTGATAGTGTCAACATCTTCTCTTGAATGGAAAGGTCTGCTATCCTTTCCATGTCAAGACCCAAAAACTGGTCTTTTTCATCTGCCGTCTCTCGAAGTCTTTTCATTTGTGGACAGATGGTGTCTAATTTGTCTAAGCTCGGAATTGCCTGTTGCAGCCACTGGTGTGCTTGTCTCTCGAGCTTCTGCAGTTTGGATGTTTCAAGCACGATTTGATCTTCGATCGTGCTTCTGAGTGCTTCTTCCGTGCTCTTCCTTTTCTCCAGTGCTTGGATTTCTTGTCGGGTTTGTCGGGTCTGCTGGAAGACTTGCCCATAATAAGCAGGCCAATTCCGTAGTACCCCTTCTGTTATGACCGACTCCTCCATGTGATCTTGAAGCACTTTGTAAGCTTCGGAGAAGGTTGTGTGCTGCTGCATCAATAGTCGAGTTGTTTCTTCTTTTTGCTCTTCTCTTGTGTTTTGCATCTGTGTCTGTAGTGCCGACACCACGCCTTCAAATAGCTGATAGGCTTTCTCTAGCGGTTTGTCGGTGTCGACCTCTGTTGGTCCTGGTATCACAGATTGCGCAAGGTTTCTGCATTTGTTTAGGAACTCGACTTGTTCTCTTTCATTGTCGTCGAGCTCCTTGCGTCTATTCTGGCTCCTTGTTTTTGCTTCGATAGCCAGGGCTTCCAAGCGTTGTCCCAATTCTCCATCCTTCAGCTTTGTTGCGTCAACTGCAGTGGTCGACCCAAGTTGGCTGATGTGAACAATTGTCGCTTGGGTTTGATGGTCCCTCTTCTTTCTATCTCTCTTCCTCTTATGTTTTTGCTCTGCTTGCTGTTGTACTTGTGTGCCTATAAGAGTCAAATTTTTCGGTGGTTGATTTTCCGGTAATGGGTTGTCTGGTTGCTGGCCTGCAGTGGTTAGGGGGAATTCTGGTTGGGTCTGCGGGATAAGTGCTGCAGCTGGGTGTGTATCTGGTGGATTTTGTACAGAGGATCCAAATACAGATGTTGTTGGTACTGATGGTTGCAGCAGAGGTGGTTCAGGTTCTGGGTTGGGGGGTGGTGGTGGTGATGGTGATGGTGAATGGTCGAGTGTGATTGAAGTGGTGGGGATGTGGTCAGGTGTCGGGTCGTCAATTTGTGGGGGTGAACCCTCCGGGATATCGGAGAACAGGTCGTTGATCTCTCGATTGATTTCATCCATGTTCTCTTCTTCCCCATCTCTTGCTAGTTCATTGGAGGGTGGAAGGGTTGCAATGTCGATTGGGATGAGGGATGTAGTTCGACTTGCGACAACTTCAGCTGTCTTGTCGGGGTTTCTTACAAATGTTGATTTCAAAGTTGCCACAGTCCTCAACCTTTGGGGGATTTGGCCAGGTTGAGGAACGCGCTATATAGATCCACCAGTTTCAAACAAGGGGCACTTGGTGGTGATCTTTTGTACGGAGGTAAGTAGCGCAAGCAGTTTTTCGATGTATGCCTAGAAATCTATATCTTGGTCGAACCTCTCCTTCAAGGTTTCCGGCATAGCATTTTTGCATATGTCGAGCGGGCTTATTGATGGTAGCTCTGGAATTGCTTCCTGCGTGATTTGGGTCGGAGATGGGGGTGGGGGTGTAGACACTAGATCAACAACATTTTCGGCTCTGGAGGTATTTGTACTTTTTACCTTTTTCGGCCGACCTTGCTGTGCTCCTGGTTCAACAAATTTTTGGAACTATGCCTCCACCGGAATTTTGTTTGCTGCGGCGTCTTCTATGATGTCAACGGCCGTGGCTGCTAATTCGTCTTCATCTTTTGATGATTCTGCGATGATAAGCTTGTGCTTCCCCTTCCCCTATTTCTGATCCTGAATTTTTCTCCTCTTCCTTGAGGCTACTATTTCCTTTGATAGCTTGCGGATGTTTTCTTTGGTTATAGCATACTCAGAGTTTTCAGTTTCCATGTCGTCCTCTGGTCCTTTTTCTCCCCCATGTTGTTGAGTTGGGCCGACGCTTTTCTCAGCTGGATTGGTTACCTATTGTTCTGTTTGTGTCCCTTCCCTTTGGGCTAATGGCAGTATGATTGTAATTTGCAGTCGACTGGTGTCTGCTGCTGGTGTTTCCTCCGACACGAATGTGCCGATGTATAGCCGAAGTTCATAATCTTCTTCTTTTTCTTTGTCGGTGAGTGGTTCTTCTATCGCTAGAGTTGCTTCTTTGGCTTTTGCTAGTATCGACAGTTTCGTGCCAGACTGTCAAGCTAGCTCCCAGAAGATCTCTTCGACTGTTGGGTAGTAGTCGAGAGTCTTTGCTTTTGCCTTAGCGCCCTGCATATACCACACCACAGTATGGTCCAGTTCTAGCTGTATATGTGCAGTTTTTGGCAGATTTCGTCGAATGTTCTGGGGCACCCTCCATCCGGTCGTCTGGATTTTAAGTTGTTGGAACCAGTTTTCCAATAGCACTTTGCCATTTGTCAGTTCCTTCAATGTTCCAGTCTGGGCGAATGGTTTGAATCTCTACATATGGAATCTTGTGGGTTCTTGGAACTGCTTGTCCCCGACAAAGCACAAGTAATACATTACTATCCATATTCTAAGGGACAAGAACCTTATAATCCCTCTCGACTCCTGGCATTTCTCACAGATGCCTTTGAGCATGTCGACGACGTACTCAGCCCATCTGTAGATTTTTCCCGTGTCGGCAATGGTTTCCACTGCCTCTAGCATATCTAGTTTTAGGTCGCTTCCTCGACCTGTGGGTGTAAGCCCCATTGCAATGATTTTAGCCACGATTTGTGGCGTTCGGGCTTGTATCTGGCTAATCATTAGCCCTTTTGAGTTTTTGCCCGATGGTGATCCAGTTAGTTGCTCTACCAGGCCTTCTTTTATTCCGACTGGTACTGGGTCACCTTGGTTGGAAAAACTAGTCAATTTATATATTACTTCGCCAGAGATCTCGACTGGCCTGTCGAAGTAGAATCTGTCGTTGTGGTATCGGCTTATAATGAATTTGACTGTTGTTTCATTTGTACCTCCAAAACTTGCCATGAACGGTGTGTTCATGTAGTTCATGATAGTACTGTGGTTTATCTTTTCTACAGCTGGGGTTGGTTTCTTGTCGACATAGGCCCATTCCTTGATCTCGGCCCATGTTTTCGCCCATGAGGTCTCTTGAACCTTAGCGTTCTTTATGTTTCTTAGCCTCCTCATTAATGGGGTCTCAGTAGTTTGTAGTTCCTTAGTCTTGGCTGCAACTCTGGTTTGTTTTGGTGCCATTTTGTCGGGTTTCTGTTCGACTTTACTTCAGGATTCTCGATTCTCAGTTTTCTGTTTGCTAAGCTGCTCTCTCTGTTTGAAATACTGTAAATGATCCTCTTGCAGTCCAGTATTTATAAGTGATGCGTTTGGCGTTTCTGTCGATGGGTGTATTTATGGCGGAAGTGATGGTCCAGCGCAATCACTTGAGTTTGCGTTAATGGTGATTTGATTTTGGCGCTCGTAGTCATGAAGGCATGATGTGACTTTCAGGGTCGTTGGTCGACGTCGATCATGTGAGCAGTCGATGGTGGTATCATGGTATGTCGGTGGGTGTAATGTCGGCTGTCGAAGCGTTGATTTCCTGTCATCCCAGTTTATGTGTGTTGGTCCTATTTTGTTTATTTTAGATTTTTTTTCAACTTTTTATAGTTTTTGTCTAACCATTATGGTCGTTATATGTTTTTTTCTTTTCTTTTTAGAACTTGTTTCTAGTTTTTGTACCGCTTTAGCCGGGCACCATTAACAAGTTTCCGAAATACTATGCCTTGTAACGTCTTTAGTCGAACTAATCCGTTGGCATGAATCTCTTCGACAACGTAGGGTCCCATCCATTCTGTATGTAGCTTTTTGGGTTTCCCTTTTACTCGACTGTTGTATAGTAAGGCAAGGTCTCCTACCGACAGGTTTTTCTTTTTGATGTTGTGATCGTGCCATTCCTTCTGTTGTTGTTTCTGGATTTCTTGATGTTGTAAAGCGATCAGTCGGTGTTCTTCAAGCTTACTTAATTGTATTAGTCGGTCCTTCCTTCCTTGTTCGACATCGACATGTAAAATCTCTGCGATAATAGGTGTCTGTTGTCGAAAATGTAGTGGAACTACTGCTTCTTGTCCATAAACTAGTCGAAACGATGTTTGGTCGGTTGAACGCTTGTATACTGTTTTGTACGCCCATAGTACTGCAGGTATCTTTTCGTCCCAATCGTCTTTGTCGGTGTTACATATTTTTGTTTGACCTTTTGTTAATGTTTTGTTAAATGCCTCGATTGCTCCATTCGACTGAGGGTGGTAAGCGGTACTCCGTCGGTGGTCAATTTGGAACTGATCTGTTCGTGTTTTAATAGTTTTATTAATAAAGTGTGACCCTTTGTCGCTGATTAGGGTTATTGGACATCCAAACCTGATAATGATATTTTCATAGATAAATTTAACAACTATCTCACTGAAACATGTGTCGACTGGTTCTGCTTCTGCCCACTTGGTTACATACTCTACTGCAGTTATTATGTACCTTGCACCTGCTCTTTTTGCTGGTATGGGAAATGGTCCTATAAAATCGATGGCCCAAATTTCAAATGTCAAACTTGGGTTTACTGATATTAAGGGCATTTCTGTACTAGGCAGAGGTCGACCCAGTCATTGACATCTATCACATTGGCTTACAAGCTTTTTACAGTCTTTGTGAAGTGTCGGCCACCACAACCCTGACTGTTGGATTTTCTTGGCGGTTGTGTCTGCTTGAAAATGTCCTCCCGCCGGTCCATAATGTGCTTCATACATAATATTATTTCTTTCATGTTCTAGTACACATCTTCTGAGGATGTCGTCCAGGCCCATTTAATATAAGAATCCATTTATGAGGCTATATGGTGCAGCTTTCATGGCTAAGATTTGTTTCTTCTTGGTGCTCATGCCCTCTGGTGCTTGTCCATTTTCTAAGAATTGAGCTATTTCCTCTAATTCTGCTGGAACTGCTTCTATTCAAAATAAATGTGCATCTGGTAAGTCGTCTTCGACTCCTATCGGTTCCTCTCTTGTGTCGATTCGTGATAAGCGGTCAGGTCCGACATTTAACTTTCCTAGTCTGACAACGACTTCGAATTCGAATTCTTGGAATAGAAGTAACCATCGACAAATTCTCCCATGGTGTAAGGGTTTATTTACGAGGTATTTTAGTGCTTGGTGGTCGGTATAAAAGATAAACGGATTAGCTAGTAGGTAGTGTCGATACTTCTATAGTGCGAAGACCATTCCTAATGCTTCTGAGCTTCTCTCTCCGTTGTCGAATAGTTTCTTTCTGCTTTATTTAATTTTCTGCTACTGTAAACTATAGGGTAGTCCATTCCGTCGTCTCCTGGTTGAGTTAGGATTGCTCCTATTGCCAGGCCTGATGCGTCGATGTGTACATGGAATTTGGTCGACCAGTTTGGAAATCTTAGAATGGGTGCTTCGACTAGCTTTCTTTTAAGTGTTTCAAATGATATGTTGCATTCCTCTGTCCAGTCGAATTCCTGATCTTCTCTTAACAGTTCTTCCAGTGGATAGGTCATATCTGAATAGTATCTTATGAATTTCTTGTAATATCCTGTATGACCGAGTAGTACCCTGACTTGTTTTGGGTTCACTGGTGGTTTTAAGTCGAGAATGATTTTTATCTTTGCGAAGTTGACCTTGATGCCTTCCTTACAGACAATGTGTCCTAATAGTATTCCTATAGGGGTCAGAAATATGCACTTCTTGATGTTCAGAGATAGCTGGATTTGTCGGCATCGTTCCAACATGAGCCTTAGCCATTTGCAATGATCTTTCAGCATAGAGTATATTGTCCAATCGTCAAAATATACTGCCATCGTTTTGTAAATGTATTCTTTAAATGTTTTGACCACAATTCTTGAAAATACTGCAGGTGCGTTTTTGAGTCCAAAAGGCATAACCCTGTAAGCAAATGAACCAAATTCACATACGAATGTTGACTTTTTCTGATCTTCTTTGGCTATTGGTACTTGGTTATAACCTGAGAATCCATCTATAAACGAGTAGCATTCATGTTCTGCGACCTCATTTAAGATTTCATCTGCATAAGGTGTCGGAAATGGGTCTGTTAGTGTAACTTTATTAAGTTCTCTGAAGTCGACACAGATCCTTAGCTTGGTTTAATCATGTTTCTTTGGTTGAACAACCATCGGACTTGCCCATTCTGATTGGTCAATAGGGTAGATAATTCCTACTGCAAGCATATTATCAATCTCTTTCTTGACTATCTCTTTGTATTTATGAGCTAGTTTATATGGTCTTTTCTTTACAGGTCGGACATCAGGTTTAATGTCAATCTTTATTTCACCCATTTCATGTACTAGACCTTTGAGATCCTTGTAGTCTCTAGCAAATACATCCTGGAATTCTTTTAGTAGGTTTACTATTTCTGTTGTTTGTTCTTCACTCCAGTAGTCTTTGATTTTTGCTATTTTTGGTCGACCATCATTTGATATGTCGACTTCTTTAGTTTTCACTTTAGCGTCTAACCATTCAAGTGCTTTCGTTTCGTTGATTGGTCGACTCCCTTCTTTAAACTTTGAAAATGTAGCACGAAAGTCTGCTGCAGTCATTCGGTCGGTGTCTTATGTTGATGAAATTGTCATTGATGCCAACATGGACTTGCAGTGACCCCAAAGGATGTCATTGATGCCACCAAGTCCCACCTGTAGTGCCTTGACCCCTTACAAAGTGGTTTTGCACCTTATAGTGCTTTGGATCCCTTACAACGTGGGTTTGTGCCTTGAAGCACCTTGTACCCAGTTGACAAGGTCCCTGTACCCACAAGGTTGGATCTTGAAGCCACCACTTTGCTGAAGATGTTGAAGACCTTGTTGATGATGTTGAAGACCCTAGAGATGGTCTTGAAGCCTTGGTAGACAATGGAGAAGCCCTAAATGGCTTGGAGAGGCATTAATGACCCATTTTGTGGTCATTCATGCTCTGATGGTGTCATGGTACCCCAGGAGAAGACCATGCTGAAAACCATGTTGGATCTTGACCCTTGGGGGTCTCCTAGTGTGGTTGAGGTGGTTAAAGAAGACTATGAAGTCCCTTGCTTAATGAAGAAGCCCATGAAGACTTGAAACCCTTGATGAAGACCTTGATGCCCTTGCAAAGGTCATGGAGCCCACTACTTGCACTTACATGGTTAGTTGACATGAAGATATGGCCAGGACACATATTGGCTTGATGATGAAGTTGACAAGGGATCCATGGTACCATTTGGTGACATGCTTGAAACCCATGATGGCTCCTTGCACATGGTATGCCATTGAAAGCCCTAGTGACTTGATGTAACCCTATGACAAAGTGGAGGACACACCCATGAATTTTTAATGGTGGATCACTTTGAACGATGGTTTAAAAAAAAGGGTTAATAAAGTACATGCAACAAACCCTAAGGGTTGACCTTTGAAGAATGTGACACAATTCAATTCAAATTAAAATACTAAATTTACCCCACACCATCCCTTGAAGTCGGCTCAGAAAGGAAAAATAAATAAATAAATGAAAAATAAAAAAATTACATAAATGACAAGTCGGCTCAAAAATATTTTTTGGAAACTAGTATAAATACCAGTCGAAATTTCATTTTGTAAGTGAAAATTTCGAATGAAAGAAACACAACTCTACAATTTTTTTCGTGACTGTGGATTTTTCGGACAACTCTGGGGAGTTTCGGATTGACTGAGGCAGCCGCAGAGAAAAGACAGTTTGTTTTTGGGTGTTTTTCCTCAACAGCAGACTGAGGAGTAGTCCCGAATTACAGAGTATGTGCAGCAACAGAGTAAAGGAGCAGCAGACAGTAAGTGTGAATTCGATGGAGTTCCTCTGAGATTTTCCTTACTATTGAACTAAGGTTTTTCACAGCAGCAGAGGAACAGTGACTGCTATTTTTGCAGACCTGAAATTGCAGAGAAAAGTGGCAGTAGCAGTTGACTGAGGTAGTGGACTAAGGCAGCGAAATGTTGGACTTGCTTGGTCCAAAGTTTTTCATGCTCGACTTGTGTCGGATAAGGATCATTGCTGCCTTTTTACAGTTTGAATTAATGGTGAGCAAACAGTCCAAAGTTACATGCTAAAACAATCCAAAATCTTCATGCTTGAAACAGTCCTGTTTTGAAGACTATACAGTCCGAACCCATTTGGAAATTGACTGCTGAATTGTACTAGCACTTGCCTAAACAGTCCTGGATGGCGATGAGGTTTCTCTTTGATCTTTTTCTCATGCCTAAAACAGTCCAAAATTGATGTAGGTCAAGGATAGCAGCAGAGGGTTGCTACAGCAAATGATGGTTTAGATTTAAATTTGGACTTGTCTAGAGTATCAAAAAAAGTCCCGAATTTTGTGAACAGTTTGAATTTGCAAGCACTAGGATACGAGCTTTAGAGTGACTCCATCTTGTTTGAGGTTTTCTATATTTATTGTGTGAACAGCAGTGATACATTTATAGAGAAGTGTGCAAGTGTGTACATACTGCAGTATATTAAACTGCCCTGTACACTATGATGCCCAAGTTACATACAGTAATTACATACACTATGATGATATACTTATCCTTGATGATACTGTATGATGGTGCATGCATTGATGATGCTGATATGATGCAAAGTTGCACTCCTACGCTTGATGATGATGATGATGACACTATGATGCCCTAGTTACATACAGTAGTAACAATAATGTTTTCAGATGTGTATACACAGTTCAATGGTCTGCTACAAGTGACAGTGCATTTACAAAGAGGTATGTACAGTGATGTGTATGCTATATACTTGTTGACACAACAATGAATATGCAGTGAAGTGTATACAGTGGTATACTTACAATAATATAATCACAGTGACAAGTGAAAAGATACAGTGGTATACTAATGCTTACTATGACGTTATATATGATGTCGTACATGATGATATGTTGATGCACATACACACTGTGATGGAAATGCATGATTTGATGATGCATGCTCTCCTATAATGAACAACTCCATGATAATGATGCATTCTACAGTATGATGATCTAATGATGATGATGTATGCTACACATAGCCTTATATGATGATGCAGACCTTGATTAGACCAACCTTATTGATGATGATAATGCATCCTTGATGCATACTCCTTGATTATCTCAGCCAAGACATGACAAGTTGATGGCAGCAACAGTTCATTGAACAGACCTTGATGACATAGCAATGTATTGAGTAGCTGTGATTGATGGTTGATGTGCACAGATACTTGAGCAGAGATTGAGACGATGAGCAGCATTGATGATGAGCAATGTTAATGATGAGCAGCGTTGATGATGAGCAGATGAGCATGATCAAAGATAGTTAGCAGCAGATTGAAGAGACAGGTGATGTTGATGTGGTGGATGAGATGATGTGGCAGTGAGCGCACTTGACAGTGATATGTGTGTGTGATGAGTATGTTGAGACAGTGAGCTGTAATTGTAAAAGCAAGCTTGTCTTGCTTTTGAGGTTAGGATACCTCAAACCCTTCTTAGCAGGGTCCAAGAAAACCAGGCAGGGTCCTGGATGAAGAGTAGGTGCTCTTTGTATTAGTAGGTACTGATTTTACCTCACGGTTGTAGCCATTCCAAAAACAAATACAAAAAGATTACAAAACCATATGGTGTTGTGTTCTCTTGTGCTATGGTTCTTGTTATGACTTCATGATTCAGATGCTTATGATCTATAAACGATGAAGTGATAGATTATTATGAAATGATTATGCAAATGGTAGAATAATGCATTGATGAATTAGTTGTTGATTGTTAAAATTGAAAAGGTAATAAAGATTGCGCACACAGATTCACCCCCCCTCCCTATGTGCCTGATGTGTCTAACATCTTCTTCGTCGGTTGTCTCGACTTTGAGCACTGTGCGAATTGGTTTTGTCGTTTCAGCATGGTTTGATTTCCATCTAAAGCTTTTCCCTTCCGAATTTTCATTTTCCATCTGTAGTCTTGTTCACTGTGGTATTGTCTCGATTTGTATATTATTGCAGTTTATTGTCGGTCGATCGTATTTTAGGGTTTTGTTCTCTGTCGGTTCTACAAATGCCTTGATTTGTTTTGCAGTTTCGATCAAGTTTTCATCTTGTGGTATAAAGCTGAAATCTTTGATAAAATTCTCTCTTACTTCTTGCCATAGGAATGTTTCACCTCAAGCCTCTTCCATTTTGTACCATTTGTTTGGTAAGTCGAATAGCGTCAATGGAAACAGGTGTGGCCATGTACGTTCATCCTTATACCCAAGTCTTTTCCATTCTTTTTCACATGTTTTTATGTGGTCTTCTGGATCCTGTCCTTGGATAAATATAGGTATTTGGGCTTGATTGGTTAACTTTTTTCCTCTGAATCTTTCTATAAAGTAAGTCGAAGTTGTTGTCCATGTTTGCAGTCTTGATTGATGCGTATCCCACCATCTAGCAGCTTGTCCTGTGAAAGTTTCCACTAGACTTTGTAGTCAGCCATGTTCACCAATGTTCCTGGATACTTGTTCTATGTGCATCGCTGGTGATTCTCTTTCTTTGTACCTTGGGATTTGTGTGATATTTACATTTGTTGGTTTCAGGGTAGGATATTCCCTGGTTTTCTTTTCAAATATTTTTGGGATGATGGACACCACGAAGCATTGTTGGACTAGTTTCTTCTGCACTTTTTGAATGGTCCAGCATCCTCTTGCTTGTGTTTCGTAGTTCTCGACTTCCCAATCGTATGATTCTGCGTCTGAGTTGTATCCTACTGAATCTTGATTCCCTAAGTGAAGTTCACCATAGACATTAGGTTCTATGTAGTCCTCATTGTTTTGTATCTGATATAGTTGTCGTATGTCGACTTCTTCATCTATAGGTTCTATCCAAGGTTCTCCTTGGGATGGATGGATAGGTATGATGACTTTCTGTCCATTCCCTTTTAGTTTTATCCTTTCCTTGTCTAAGGATATCGAGGCTTTCATTTTTCTTCCCCAAGGTCGACCTACTAACGCTGGGAAGGAGCTGGCTCCTTCCTTAGGGTCAATAATTTCAAAATCGACTTTGGTCGATCTTCCTTTTATTGTCGTGTCAACATTTTTCCAGACTCCAATAGGTTCAATCAGGCCTTGGTCGGCTAATTTCAGGTATATCCCTGACTCGTATAGTCGAGGTCTACCCAATTGTTTCCAAGTATCGCGAGTCATAATGTTTACTTGTGATCCAAAGTCGAGCACAACTTGTCGGACATGGTATCCTTCAATTTCTAGGTCGACAAGTGGGTCGGTATCACTTTTGTCTTTTTGGTTTAGGCTGCAGATATTTTTTGTTTGTTTTTCTGTGTTAATGTTGTGTTTTATTTTATACAATAAGTCAATAAATTGCGATACCATTTTATCATTTTGTACTAAGTGTATTAATTCTTTTATTGTGCTTTGTCGATTATCGTCAGCTTCTTCCTGTCGAGCAAATTCTCTACATACATTCGTTGCCTCTTTATATAGTTGTTTTTGTTTAACTGGGTCAGGATAATCATTCTTTTCTTTTATTTTGCTTATTCATGGATTATCATTCCCAATTTTGGTCCCTTGTCAGGTTACTATATGCAAATTCTTTGTATTGATAATATCATGTTTTTGGACGCACGACAAGACATTAACATTTTTCTTCTGATTAATTTTATCGATCATAGTAGGGCAATCCTATAATGAGTGATCCCCTACTCCACAACTAGTACAGAATTTTAAGTCAGTTCTATCCTTGTATGGACAGTCTGCATATTGGTGACCTTCTTTGTAGCACGTGAAACATTGGATGGGCCGACGTGGTCGGTTGTCGCGATTCCCAGAGAATCGACCTCGACCTCCATATCCTCCATGTCGGTTGTCGAATCGGCGCTCATATCGACAACCTTCGTACCTTTGATTATTTTGTTCATATTGAGCAGTGCTTCGTTGATTGTTCTCGTTATTCTACGCAACTGCGTTCGTCTGATAGACTTCCTGGTAATTTTGTCAATTTTTTAGGTTTAGGTGGCAGTCAACGGTGGTATGATTTTTAGTTTCACAGATTGCACACCAAGATGCTTTTCCATTCTTCATGTTAAACGGGCAATCTTTTGTGGTGTGTTCTCCATGTTCTTGGCAGATGTCGCAAAAACACTTTGTTTGCACAAATCAAACGTCCTGTCGGCTGATCTCCTATCGACAATTATCTTTTGAATGTCCGATCATTGAGCATTTCGTGCACCAGACGTCCTAACTCTTAAGGTTTAGCTCTTTTAAAGATTTCTGCATGATCTCAAGCTGTTCTTCCAGTCTAGTATCCGTGGGATATGCTGGGAAGTCTTCATCCATCTCCACTTGTAAGGCTTTAGTAAGCGCATCTTCATATGTCTTGAATGTCTCCAGGCTTATATGCCGCCAAATTTTCTGTGAAAGGCCTACAAGAAACCATTGAATTAACAATTGTTCATCAATTACATAATCGAGTTGGCTGAGAAGGTCTTTCCAGCGTTTGTCGTACTCTCGGACGGATTCTGCTGGCTTTTGCGAAGTTGTTTGTAACTTTTTAGCTGCCAGATGTTTAACAGCTGGAGTTTTAAAGAACGATAAAAATTGCGCTTTAATTTGCGCCTTGGATGCGTGAGGGGTTCTCTCAGTAAAGGTCATATACCATGTTAGAGCTCTTTTCCTCAAGGCAGCAGCGAACTGCGCCATCTGTCTATCTTCATCTGTGACCTGGTTTGCCTCCCATGTCGACTCACAGACGAACCAATGTCGTCTAGGATCTTTGTCGCCCTCATATAGAGGGATATGCGCTAACCCGTGACCCATGTCGGATTCGTTGTCGCTGTCTTCTTCAAGAGGTGGCAGCGGTGGGGGTGGTGGTGGGGGTAGTGGGATGTTTTGTTTATTTCTTTATGCAGAACTGTTGTCGATGGAACTCTCGTTCCCGTCGATTGTTTTGTTTGTCGTTTCTTCTCCGACAAGCAATTGGTCGGGGTCGACTTCTCCTGTCGATGTCCAACTGCAATTATTTGTCTGCAGGTCAAATTTTTCTGTATTCTCCAAAGCTGTATTTGGCAGGGGGGGTGCTCCTTCATGTGTCAGGTAAAGTAAATGGATACTTCGGTTGGAAGGGTACGCTTGAAGCGTGACCTAGTTTCCTTCTTCTAGTCGACGGATAAGTAGATGACTATCATTGTTTACCTCGTCGTCTAGTCGACTCCATATACCAAACTCACCAGCTCTTAGTCTTAAATCTTCTTCGACAATGGCTTGCATTCTGGTACTCGGATTCGTTGGAGATAGAGGTCTTACCTCTTAGGGAACTTCTATTTAGAGAGCTTCTTGCTGCTCTATCCACAAATCTTCTTCCATGGGTGATGCCTCTTCCTCCTCGCCTTCTTCCTATCGTTCATGACTCGACTCTGGCAGATTTCTTTCTTGGTCTGTCACCCTGGTACTCATTCCTCTTTGCAGTGCTATAGCTCTTTCTCTTCTTTCTTCCCTTCTCTTCAGCCTCTTCTCTCTTTCTATTTTCTGTAAATCCGTCGTACCTTTATGTGTCACTGTCCGTTCGATTTCCTTCTTAGGTTGACTTTCCATCGCTAGTGATGGTATCTCTTGTTAGTCGACTAGAATCCTGTTTACTTTACCCCAACATACGACCAGCTACCCCCCCGTTGCCTACCCGACGCTTTAGAAAGCTCAGATAGTTACGTTTACTTGCTTAGGAAATATTCCCACTCTCTTTTGGCAATGAATTTCTCCTACTTCTTTTGTTTCTCTGCCCAGTTGGAATTTTTTGGCGGTTCACGTAGTGATGGACGAGGTTCGACAATATGACCCACTCCTTTTTCTATCAGGAACTTGAAAAACAAGGTCGGTAAGGAGCACAGGAACTGCTCAGTAAGGTCTGTATAGAATTTCTTCTGAATGGTTTCTACCGAAGTTCTTTCTTCTATGGCTTGCTCCTCGCAGAAATCGTCAGTGATCTTTTCAAACCACTCCGACGGGTTTGTTCTTCCCCCTCGAATCAGTTTCTCTAGTAGCTGTTGTTTTTTAGTCGATTCCGGCTTTTTCATCCAGAAGTTTCTTCAAAAGCTGGGGTACCGATTCTACGAACTTCTCATGGGTTTCAGTAAAGAATCTTTCTTTCGCTTGAGCAGTCGTTAATCTATTTCTTTGCGTGTAATTTTGCAAATAATTTGCTATCTTGCGCTCCCACCAGTTCTTAATTTCCTGCTCCGATATCATCTGCTTGTATTCATCTCAGATATGTACTACCGACAACGACACCAATGTTGTAATCTCACGGATCACAAAGGGTTACCAATAATACACATTTAAAAGCATACAGACATATCAGAGACAAGAGACAAGAACACAGGTGTAAGAATAATAGATTATATTATAACAGAAGAGTCCATACAATACACAGAACTGAACCAAGTTCTCATCTGGCTCAACAGCCTAATACATATGATTTACAAAACAGTTACAAATAACTACCTGTCGGTTCAGTCAACCGACACGACCTTGGGTGGCCGACCTAATCTCTAATTAGTCAGCTTACCGACTAGCTCCTCCAATAGTGACCTATGATTTCTTCTTGCTATTTTTCTGCAGCATACAGCTTCTTTCTCATGTCACAGCAAATCTGATATGGTAAACATTTGTTGTGCAGGAGAGAGGGCGCATTGACTTCCTCGGGCAAACACTGGACATAGAGCTCACTTCAATCTTCTCAAATTGATCGAGATGGCGAGGATCATCATCATCAAGGCATCTACAAGCATTTCCAGGTAAGATCTAACAGGTAAGTCTCTTCTCTTCAGATCTCAATCCATTGTACCTGCTTTTCTTCAATTTTTTTGAAAAAACTCCTAAATAATAAAAATACAAAAAATATTTAATCGGGGAACCGCTTGATCTTTGACCAAACCATTTCTGGGTTTTGAAGATCGGGCCTCCCCCTCACTAAATCATCCTCAACGCTGCCCTAATTGTGACTGGTTTGCCCTAGATCTGACTTTCTGACTGCTCAAACCCCAGCGCCCCACTGAAAATTTGACTTTTTCCAGAGTTGACTTTTTTCCGGAAAATAATTACATGGGTTTGTAGATCGGGTCTTCCTCATCCTAGAACACCCCCAACGCTGAGCTAGTTCCTGCCAGGTAGCCCTAGATCTGAAAAACTGACTTTCAGCCTCCTAGCCTCCCTCATCAGATTTTGATTTTTCTAGATCTGATTTTTCCTGAAATTTTTTGACTTGGGTTTTTAGATCGGGCCATCCTGGTCTCATTTCCACTCCAACGCCGAGCTGATAGTCTCTTGGTGGCTCTAGATCTGCAGATATGCCTCTACAAACCCTAGCGCTAACCCTCTTGCTGATTTCCCTATAACCTGAATCTTCCGGGCCAAATCCTTTTTTGGGTCCATAGATCAGGGCATATCCCAGGTGGGTTCACTTAAACGTTGTGTTGATACTGTCTCCATTACCCAAGGTTGAACAGGCATTGATCTCCAAGTATAGCGCTAGCCCTGTTTTGACCTCTTTCCCCCGAAAGTTGACCGTTCCTCGATAACTCAAGTAACCTGGCATTTTCATATCTCTCACTGAGTCTATCCTTTTGGTACTAGACAGTCCCAACTCTGTCCTTACTCACCCTATCTCAGTTACGTTTCCCAAGACAGTGGTTATCTTCATCAGTTGTTAGTACCTCAACCCTAGATCTAGTATTTCCCCCATAGGTCACTTTGGATCAACCCTCATATGATTGAAGCCCTCATCCAAAGCCCAAGTCCACTTACTATTATCATCCATAGATCCAGAATTTCTAATTACCTTACACCTTACGTACCTCAAGCCATACTTGATATGATCTGGTGTCTAGGTCTGATCTCTCCTGTCGAGAGTAGACCTAGGTCTCCCCCGTTGTTGTCTTGGACTTGGACAACATATAGTGAAGACTGTCTTGATTGGTGTGACAACCATCCATTTGGGAGTCTAGGCAGTCTTGATTCCACCTCCTTAGTTGCTTGCCCCTCTACCATCCATCCTGAATCCACCTCACACAGGCAACTACAAGGTTGGTGATAACACGGAGCTTTAAGTTATTCTAAATGGATGCCCTGCCAACAAAATAAGAGTGTCTTTAAACACTATTGGAAATGAAAAAAATAAAAAAACTAGCCAGTTGCCAAGAGATGAGCACTCATCCATTGTATGGTGTAAGGTTCATGTATCCCCATAGGGTATCAGGGAGTCAAGCCCAAGAAGGTTGAGCCTTGGTCATTTTTTGGAAGCCCAGAAGGCTTTCCAGGGCACCTGCTCTTAGAGGATGGAAAAGTTACAAATGAAAAATAAAGTTGATGGCTAAAGGATGAGCACTCATTCTTTGTATAATGTACGGCTCATCTGCCCCCACAGGGCAGCGAGGAGAAACAGGCCCACGAAGGTCATGTCTTTGTCATTATCTGGAAGCCCAGAAGGCTTATCAGAGCACCTACCTTTAGAGGTCAACTAGTGAAATAAATGCTAAGAAAATAAATTATTAAAAAGGTTGCTTGTCTAGAGTCCAGTGGATCTTTCTCATCATTCCACCCATTTGTGAGACACCGCCATGCCCTATTGTTAACCTAGTCCAACCTATGTGTGGTGTGGATCCCCTTGTCCTTCAGCCCAGGTGCTTACAGTGTTGGGTCATCAAGTCATCCCTTGGCCTTACCTGTTGTTTATGATCCCTTCACCCTTAACTAGCAAAAGGGCTAAATCTATAAATGAGTATACACTGGAGGTTCTTGTTTTGAAGCAATTAATCATTTTAATTAAGATTATTATTATATTTATTGTGCTTATACTTGCCAACTAAATCTAATCATACTAGAAGTGTCACTACTAACAAAGATAATTGAGCATGCATGTCCACTTGTACTTGCAGTATCAGAGTTTAGCACTTGGGTCATCATTTGATCAGTTTTTGCTTGGTCAACTCAGTATTGGCCAAGCCATGAGCAGGATCCAGGATGAGTTATAGACCGACATTTATGGTTGATGATTATTTATGGTCTACATGTGTCCATTAGACATATTCATGCTTCAGATGGTGATTTATTATGATGGCTGGTGTTATTCTTATGATTATCAGCATTCACAAGCTTTATTATTTCTATTGTTCTAACATGGATGGGGCCTCTGATGTACTTTTGTGATGGACTCATGGGGTATGAGTACTCATTCCTAGTGGATTTGAACATTCTAAATCCATTGGTGCAGCTGGTTTTCAGTTTCGGGCGGGCACAAGACAGATATGGGTCTCTGGTCTTTCTTGCAGCAGATTTTCCTGGGAAAAATGGAAATAAAACACAATGAAGAAAAAATTAAGTTCTCCTAGGGCGTTATAGGGATTCATGGGGTGCAGTCAGTTGTTTGTACCATACTACCAAGGTCCCAGATCCATCCATGCAGTCTTTTCACGTTGATTTTTGGTCCCTTGTGAGATATTGGTTGTTTTATGTTCCCAAGGCAGCATTTTAATAATTAAAAATGGCTAAGGAGGAAATCGATTTGGGTAATTGAGGCAAAGGATTGGCATGGAATTGGTCTGAGGCAGAGTATTTGGGTCCTCTTCATCATCCAGCATCAACTCCACTTCAATCGGGGTCCACATGTCCTTGGTTTATGCATTTTGAGGATATTTCGATGTATTTTGAGGGAGATCCCCTAGTGATTTTTATCACTCTTTTATATTATTTGCCACCACACATTGTTATTGTGCCATGGGGCCATGCTAGTGAAGGATAACATAACCTCCTAGCCCCACCATGTGCTACCTTGTGGTCATTAGTCATATTTCATGTGGTGCGCCCCTCATCAGGCATTTATAGTGATGCGCCCCCCTATATTTTTGAGTTGATCCATGTGAGATGTATCCAGCTAATCTTAGCCGTATATTAGGATGATGTTATCTTATGATCTTGACACTTAATCTTTTTGGATCTAGGTATTATGTACTTGAGAGATCTATATATTGAGATGCTCTCTCATTTGTAAAGGGACTTTTGGCTCTCAAACTCTTGAATTAATAAAAATATTTTGCAGAAATTCTTGGAAGCTTTGTTGAATGTCTTGTATGGAGATTGGAAAGTCGTGTTCTCTCTAGCATTCTTGCGGATCTATGCATTTCTAACATTTTTGCAAGTTGCCAACTTGCCATCCATCTGGTGAAGGAAGCGTTTGGGTAGGGGCGTTATTGTGACTGAGCTCCATATTGTCCCCTCAAATCGCAATTGGTTCAGGGAGTATCTTTATTGTGTCTTACGGCCATCTTGATGTTCTTTGATTCATCTTTCTTCGTCATTTCATCCATTCTTCGGTAATTGATTCTCATAGCAGATCTCTTTTGCAGGAGGAGGGAGCGCTTGGCATCTAAGAGGAGGTAGTGATTTCACTTGGAGAGGCATAGAAAACGCTCGTAATTGATTTGAAAGGCAAGATCATCATCATACAAGGTTAGTCGCAAGTATTTCCAGGTACGTATGCATATATTTTATTTTTCAGGGATTTGATCGGATTGTCACAACCAAACCCTCTTGTCCTAAAACCCTAGTTTTGTAGATCTGATAGGTCCGATGAGTTTTTTATGGCGGCCATCAAAACCCGCTTGGAGATTAATGAATAAACCCTAGATCTCAAGTTTAAACAAAATCGGACTCCATTTGCCCTGGGATCTGGCTCTAGTCACTCTAGGTGGGTGGCCATTTCTTCAGAGATGTCAGATGGGTATGCTTGGACCTGACTCAAAATCATAGATCCAACCTTCAAGCACCCCGATCTAGTCACCTCATGCCTTGATCTACTCTTTTGGGTCCACTTTGTCCACTAATGCAAAAACCCTAGGTGGGTACCTTTAAGGTTTCATTTCATTTGGCTAGATCTCCCTAGATCTATTTTCTTAACTCATTTGTGGTACAATCCCATCTAAGTTGGGTTATGTCCTATCTTTACTAAACTCCCCAACTTGACCCTAATCTCCATACCACTCTAATTTGATAGATCTAGTCTTATCCACTCATTATCTCTCCTTCCTTATACATTGTCAAACCCTAGGAGTGTCTTGAGTAGGTTCGCTAGCCTCTTAGGCTAGTAGGGTCTCCCCCTTGGCCATTCTCTAGATTGATCTAAAGTGACAAGAGCCCGTTCGATTTGACAACTACCCTTTATCCGTAGTGGACGAGGCCCTGGCGGTGTCACCGGTTAGCTACCTCACCTCTACCGTCCCGGATGGGATACCTTTAGTGGGTAGCTACACTTTGTGTGATAACAGGTTTTTTTGCACTTCCACTTTGACTCCTTAGTGTTCTAAGGGTCCTTATGTATTTTTTACTTTTACTTTTAGCCTTCTTCAAGTGCCCCTATGGTCAAAACAAGTGGTCATAGGGGTCCTCCATCCCCACTCAAAGTACATCATCATAAATAGAGAGAATTACTAATTCTTTTATCTCACACTCCATGTGCCACCAAGATCGGTTACTAGGTGTCTTAACCAAGGGTAGCTAAGCCTTGGAGAAGATCACAAAGCCCACAGATCGAGGGTAGGAGTGTCTCACATATGCCCAGACTCGGTCTAGGACTTATAGTGATATTGTAATGTCCTCTTCTGCTTAGGCATTGAGGACCGACTCGCTAACCTATGTGGTTCCTGTAGGTTCGAGCGGGTACTAACAGTCAGAGAATCAGCTGAAGACTGATGCCATATACAACAAATCTAAGGCATCAATATTATATCATCATTGGGTAGAAGAGGGCCACCAGAGCCAAAGGCCACCTGCATGCATGACATCTGAACATTATTTAATGATGCATGCACCCGATTGAGTCTCCATGCGAATGCATGCAAGTCAACTGCAAATTAGAAGTTAAAGTGACCTAATTAGGTCAAAAGTTAGGTTATTCGCAGTTGAAAGTTATAAAAGAAAGATAAAATGAATGGAGAAGACACTTATGATTATTAATGATTTGGAGCTTCTTGAGTAGCAGCACAGAGTCTTCAGCTAACGAGGTTTCAGCAGTGAAATATCTGCCCTAGTCTCATTCAGGGTAGACCATCCAGGTTCACCATCCGCTCTTCAACTTATTCATCAAGTTACAGCTATCCAGTACCTATCAGAAGATTGTTTGTAGGGACACGTGTGCAGCCGTAGGGGGGTTTTTAGCTGGAAAACCCCAAAGCATTCGTTGGGTCCTCAGATCTCCATTTATCTTCGGAATACTGGCACCATTCTCATGATCAGTATCATCCTTCAGTACCAGGTGATTATCAGCTTCCAGTTTGCTCACCCAGAGCAGTTCTCATCAGTTTTGTGTAGCTAAGGGCATGAGCAACTAAACCTTCAATTCAATTCGCTAGCCTGCTTAGTGAGCTCAAAAGTTCTCCATGCTTCAAGCAATCTCTCCAACACAGGAAGACTACCACTCCTACAAATTCTCTGCATCAGACACTTCCTTCATTGAAAACGTCATCTTTAGCTGAGTGAGGGTTCATGTTGTTGGGGTATCATCGAAGGCAAGGAGCACCAGTTCTTCACCAGATCAGTTCTTGATGCATGTGTATTCTCTCTGGAGCATTATCAGCGGTAAGTGTTGATCTATCATCATAAAATTCTCTGCCCTAGTTAGTTATAAAATAGGGCCATTTGCCCGGCACTTTGCATGCAAGTTTATTTTCAGTATTATTGTAAATCGGGAGGCTTAAGCAAGCCCTAGTGTAGAAAACAGTTGAATATCCGCATCTGGGATATTACAGATATCTTAGTAACAGACCAGGCACCTTAGCCATAGGTTGCATAATTTGACTCAAAGTCAAATACTTGGTATCAGACCAAGCACCTCCATTCTCCCAGAGAATGGCCCTCAGCCTTAGGCTAAGTCCCCCAGTACTAGACTGGTTCATCTTCATAGTAACTGACCAGGTGCCTCCATTCAAAGAATGGCCACTCAACGCTAAGCTGAGTCCCCAAGTGCTAGACTGGTTCCACATCTTGGTCCTTGACCAGATGTCTCCGTTCAACAGAATGGCTACTCAACTCAAGGTTCAGTTCCGCCAGTGCTGGACCGGTTCCACATCCTGGCCCTTGACCACCTATCGATGTTTCTCAAGAAAAATCAACTCTCCCTCTCAGCAAGAGAGGTATTCTCTGCCATCCCAAGCTTGTCACAAAAGTACACAAACTTTGTTGTTGTCAAAGGCTTGGCCAGGATATCTACGATATGTTCATCTGTACGAATGTACTGCAACTTCAGAGTACCTCTATGTACTAGGTCTCTGATGAAATGATACTTCATTTCAATTTGTTTCGATCTATCATGAAACACCGGATTCTTTGAAAGCTTAATGCAACTTTGATTATCGCAATGGATGATCGTTGAGTCAAGCTTTCCATCGAAAATATCAGATAGTAGTTTCTTAGGCCAAACTGCTTCCTTGCAGGCATCACTTGCAGCAATATACTCAGCTGCAGTTGTACTTTGTGCTACGGAACCATGTTTCCTGCTGGACCAAGAGATCATTGCAGATCCCATACTGAAGCAGTAACCTAAAGTACTTTCCCGATCTACTGCACTGCCAGCCCAATCCGATTCAGCATAACCTGCTAACAATACTCCACTATTCGAAGTATACCTGAGCCCATAAGTGATAGTTCCTCGCACATATTTGAGTACATGTTTGGAAGCTACCCAGTGTATGTGCTTCGGATCGGACATGAACTGACTCGGAGCATTCACTATGTACCAGATATCTGGTCTCGTGTGTACGAGATACATCAAGGATCCAATGAGTTGTTGATACAGAGTAGAGTCCACACCTTGTGAACTGGTTGTTGAGTCTCGCAACTTTGTCAAGTTGGTAGTCATGGGCACGCTCATGGACTTGCAGTCCTGCATCCCAAGTCTCTGCAACATGTCCACTGCATACTTCCCTTGTGTTAGGAAGATCTCGCCTGGCTTTTGCCAGACCTCTAAGCCAAAAAAATAGTGCATCAAACCAAGATCCTTCATTTCAAATTCAGAGGTGAGCTTACTCTTACACTGTGCTATCAACTATTCCTCAGCTGTAAGGAACAAGTCATCCACATAAAGGACAAGGATCAAGATATGATTATGAACAACCTTAAAATACAGATTGGAGTCAGCAGTACTTTTGGAAAACCCCAAGCTGTGAAGGAATACATCCATCCTCGCATACCAGACTCTCGGAGCCTGTTTGAGTCCATACAAGGCTTTCTTCAGTTTTCACACATGGGTCTTATTCCCATGAGACACAAAGCCTTTAGGTTGTTCAATTTAGACTTCCTCATCAATCTTGCCATTGAGGAAGGTTATCTTTACATCCATCTTATGTAACTTCCATCCGAATGCTGTAGCAAGAGAAATGATGGTTCTGATAGTAGTATACCTAGCGACAGGAGCAAAAGTCTCATCATAGTCTATGCCTTCTTTTTGGGTAAAGCCACGAGCTACAAATCTGGCTTTGTACTCCTCAATGCTACCATCAACAACATGTTTGATTTTGTAAAGCCATCTAGATGTTACCACTAACTTTCCTGTCAGTCTGGGAACAACTTCCCACACATCATTCTTCATGATTGAACTGTACTCTTCAATCATGGCATCAATCCATATTTGTTGACTTGTTGCTTCTTTGTATGTGGAAGGTTCAGCACTGATGAGCTGGCTCATAAGACCTGAGTACTTATGTGGCCTTATGCTTTCTCTGAAAGTCCTGGGAGGAGCTTTATGCTTCTCAGCTTCTTGTACCGTTTCTCGATACCAGGCAAGTCTCCTTTTGGAAGGAGGAACTTCAAGCAGTTCTTCGAGTGGACTTTCAGTTTCCTCAAGTGCATCTGCAATTTGATTCTCAAATTCCTCTTCCTCCCTCTGAACTTCTAAATCTGGGATCTCAAAAGGAGGTCCTTCATCTTCCTTTGAAAGCTCTTGTGTTTGACGAAACACAGCTTGCTCATGGAAAATCACATCTCTACTAACTTCAATGTACCTCTGTCCAAGGACATAGATGCAGTAGGCCTTCGAGCTATCACTGTAACCGACAAATATGCCTTTCTTTCTGGAAGGTTCTACCGTAGCCCTCTTTTCTTTTGGCACATGAATGTAAACCGGAGTGCCAAAAATCCTCATGTGGTCAACTGCAGGTTTCTTGCTGGTGAAGACTTCTTCTGGAGTCTTCTCCCCCAAGATAGCATGAGGGCTTTTGTTTTGGATATACACAGCAATAGATGCAGCTTCAGCCCACAAAGATAAAGTGAATTACAAAATAGAATTGATTTGGATGACTACATGCATGTTTGACACAAAACCTATGCAAAAGTTCATGTCCAAGCTACAAAACATCAACACTCTTTACTTTGTGAGGTTAAATTTGTTTGGGTCTATGGTTGAATAGGAAATATATTTCAGCTTTTGATTGTATACCCTAGGATTCCATCCTTGATGAATATTATGCCCAAGTTGGTGTGAAAGTACCACTATGGTTATTCCCTTGTAGATCCTAAGATAAACCCGGTCTTTCTTGGATATGGCAGGAATTGGCTCTCAAACCCTAACTCGCATTGGATTTTAGTAAACTCTTCACCACTATTTTCGAATGATCCCATTTGCCCATTTCATAAGACACCGGTCTCCAATCCCTTTATCACCATTTTCGTTTATGTTAAAGTAAAACCTTGTTTTGCTAAGGTTATTCTTCAAATTCAGCGTGTGCTTCATTTTTAAACCCTAGTAATCCTATTTAGAGACTCCTCCCTTGAGCTAGAGAAGAGCTAGCCTAAAGAGAAAAAGAGGGTTGATGAAGTGTTAGTGGCTCTCTCTTAGTTATCCATAAGCCATCATTGGTTTGTGGATTTTCAATCTCAAATGTTGATTTGTGTTGTGGCAGTCACCTTACAAACAACTAGCTCCTTGCTATTCTAAAGGAAAATGAGCTATGCAAAATGGATATTTTTTGTACATCTTCATATTCCAAAACTCAATGAACTGAAAAACAATGTTACGAACAAAGTATCAACGATACCCCATAATGTTTATTGAGTTGGAGATGGTTTGGATCCAGTCGACTTTGTGGTTCAATTTTTTGGGTAGCATGTTCACTTTCAAAGCTTCCCCAAAATAACTAACTCTAGGATATGGTCATTCAAAGAGTTGAGAAAGAGATTGAAAAATGGATCACCAAGCCCATGAAGTTGACATCTCATTTCCAGACTCCACCACAGTCCTTGTAGTGACCCTTGTCCATTATTCTTTTTATTGGGATCCTTAAGTGGCTATAGGAGATTGGAAAAGTCGCTTATGTTGTTTTGTGGGTAAGATTTGAAGATCCCAAGGGCTTTCACAAAGTTAATTGGAGTTTTGTGTTTCAATCCAATAGACTGGAGAGGTATGGGCTTCTTAACATTGATACTTGGAGATTAGGTTTGCATGATATATCGATTATACTAGCAATAGTGGGACAAAAGGCCAAGAAGGTTCTTTTAAGAAGTGCGCTGCTAAGGGTGCTCCCTATGGCAAGAAACCATGGTCTGGCCTAAGATTTCAATATCTTATTGGTATAGCCTAAAATGGCACACTCTCTGCCTGTGACCACTTTCCCCTGATTTCGTCACATGTCGATACTTCCATGACAACACTTCAGAAAAGTCACTAAAAAAACACCTAACTTGGAGGAGCCATCTTCGGAGTTCTGTAACTCCGTTTGACCTCTTCTCTGGACCCCTGGAAAGGTATCTGAGTCAGCAACAACTTTCCAGAAGACACCAAAGTCTGAAAACGCCCAAAAGCACCCTAAAAATGGGCATCTTTGACCTATTCATGACTTTGCCTTCATGGTACCAACGAGTTTCACCTCTACTCACGACTTTGCCTTCATGCTACCCATGGTTACTCCTATATTCGCGACTTTTGTTACTGCAGCCCGCGATTTCAACTTGCATTCGCGACTATTGTCACTGCAACCCGCAAATTTGTCCTGTGCTTGTCCAAAACTGAATGTTTCTCAAATTTTGGGTAGTTTTGGTGGTTATGCAACTGACTCCTTCGATTGTAACTACTCTGTCTTCGACCCTATCTCTTCAAAAATGTATAATTAGAGGTAGAGAGGTCCATGAGAGGGGATTTGAATCATTGCATTGTTATGCTAGAGGAATTGGGACTCTCATTCCCCCCACCTTTGCCCTAGAAGCTATCTCCTTGTGTTGCAGAGCTTGGAGGCTGAGTTCCTTGGAAGAGAGAAGCAGCAGAACTAGATCAAGGTTTCGTGAGGTGCTTGACTTAAAGAGAAGGTAATGTTTGTACTTCTCTCATGATTAATAAAGATATGATGCACTTCCTCTTCCAATCAATCTGTCTTGTATATTGAATCTCTGATTATGATCATATGATGTTGTCTGTCAGATTAGGATTTCATATTGCTCTGATTATCATTGCTTTACATGTGGTCATATTGGTTTGAGGAAGGTATAATTCGTTTTGCAGGTCTCTTGGAGCAAGAGGAGCAAGAGGAGGATTGAAGGGCTGCTTGGATCAACCTTCATTTGGCTAAGGTGTGAACCAATAAAATCTCTGAACCTTGTTTATATTTACTTGCAGAACTATATGCATCTACCTTCCAACCCCAGTATGTTGATGGCCTCTTAAACCCCAGCCATAGGAAACTTTCCTCTACAACAGAATTGGTGACTCCGTTGGGGAGAGCCTTTGTTTGGGGTTTCTCTGTCTTTCTTCCAGTCTTTTGTAAGGTTTCAGGTCCTTCTTGCAACTTAGGAACACCCTTAGAGCCTGATAGTACACCTCCCCTGCCTTCCTAAGGCAGTTTTTGGCCTTTTTTGGGCATATTCCCACGCATTCGCGAGCTACAGACTCAACAATAGCGAGTCTGGGATGAACTCACAACCTTCACAACTGTCAACCAGCAAGTGACTCGCGACCTAGCAGTAGGGAAACTTGCAAGTGCCCTTGAAACAGTCTTTTTTCATCATTTTTTGTGTTTTTTTGGTTGCTTGAGGGATGTTTGGGAGGTCTTTTGGGGTCCTCTACATTTGCATGGCTCTAGGGAGTTAATGTCATCTCTGTTAGGTGTTCTTTATCTAGGTTGCAAGTCCTTTTGTAGCATTAGAGTTTTCTCTTTGCTCTTTCCCCCCACCCCCTTTGCTTGGTTTGACTTTTGGCTTATGTTTCTGGTCAGCCTCTATCAGTGGTCTTTGTATGATTTCAGAAGCTTATTGGTCTTTGTTTCGTTCTTTCCTTGTTGGTTAACTTCACCATGCCAAAGTAGTTGACTTGTCTCTTATGCAAGCCTCCCTTCCAAGTAGGATTTATATGGACTTTAGGGCAGTCTAGAGTCTGTTTGGTGGTTGTATAACAGGAGTCCTTTTGCTTTGTTCTTGTTATCTACATACTTTAGTTTATAGGTAAGTTTTTCTTTTACATTTATAAAAGAAAAAGAATATATAAGTGTTTTAATATGCATGTAGATTAGGGTTTTGTCTTTAATGCACCGCATATCATTATTCTTGAAAATATAAAAAAAAAGTTGTTCTTTTGTGGCTTTCAAGTTTTTGTTTGAAAAAGAAAGAGAACAGTTTTTGTTTTTTGCATTTCAACTCTCTTTTGTTTAGTCATCTTGTTTCAGCATTGAGTCAAAACACCATTGGTTCACCTTCACCACCCCCTTTGAGCAACAAACAGCCCTTTAAAATAAACGATTAATATTTAAAATATATTAGTAACAGTTTATTTCTAGGGACGACACACACTAGTCTAGGCTAGTGTTTTGGGTTAGGGATATCTTAACTGTCCAAAATTTCAAACTCAAACATAGTGGCCTATCTTTTAGGAAATCCAACTTCGTTGAGAAAGACACCGGAAAGCTCCTCTCACACAGGAGTCAAGCACAAGGTCGTGCGATACTGAGTTGTTGGAGATTCCCCTCCTCTTCTCAGTAAAGCATACACCAAAGCTGTTGCACTTTTGGGGACTCACCCAATACCTCCTCCTGGCCCCGTGTGGTGCCTGGTACTGTATGAGTTTCAGGCTTGGTTACCCTGCCCATGTGCATCAGCTGAACTGACGACTGTTCCGTTGGACTTTCTCCGTGATTTTGGTAGCCTTAGTATCTTGTTTGCCAGGATCTTACACAGGTGGCATTGGAAGTCTATTTCCAGTGCTCCTAGGGTAGACTTGGAAGGTAACCCCGGTTGACAATTTGGGAGGGCGATTGGGTGATTCCAGCGCTTGCACCCAAAGAGCTCTTCACGAGATGCCAAGTAACTATTCTCCTTCCTTCACTAGTTAATTCTAGGCCCTCATCATCCCAAACTTTCCTTTCGAAGGCATCTTTGTTTGCCTGGCTTGATACTTAGGTCTTTTCTGCTAGTGGTGTGTTCTTTATACTGTAGGTTGCCTGTTGACCTCAGACTTTGTCTTCTTATTTGAAACTATGGCTAACACCCCTTTGAACACCAACCAAGAGATCCCCATGCTGGGAACTCCTTGTACTATTCCTCTCACAGGGAATGTTGGTGTTCCTTTGATGGCCACCTTGCATCTACCTGGATTCACCCTAGGGCTACCGTTGTGGTTGTTTTCCACTCCAACTGTCTTGAATGCCCCTGATGCTTCTCAAGTAAGTTCCTTATATCAAGAGCATCAAAACATTGCTTCTCCTTCACCTGTAGCTGCCTCTCCTCCTCCTTCTATCTCATGCGGTGAAAGTACTGATACTAGTAACCGACAATCTAAAAGGAGTAAAAGAAGGAAGAACAGGAAGAACACTCGAAAGCAAGGGGGCACCCGTTCAATCTCTCTGCAGGTCAAGTTGAACCTCACCACCCAGCCTCTGCAGTTCATGCTGGGGGCACCCATCCAACCTCTGCAGGTCATGTTGGATCTAAGCACTCAACCTCTGCAAGTCAAGTTGATCTTCACCATCCAGCCTCTGCTAATCATGCTGGTGGAACTTTTCCAACCTCTGCAAGTCATCTTGGATCCAGTCACTCAGCCTCTGCAGTTCATACTGAGGGCACCCGTTCAACCTCTACAGGTCAAGTTGAACCTCCCCATCCAACCTCTACAGGTCATGTTGGACCCAACCACCTAGCCTATGCGGGTCATGCTGGGGGCACACACTCAACCTCTACAAAGCATGTTGATCCTACCTGTCCAACCTCTGCAGGTCATGTTGGACCCAGTCTCTCAACCTCTGATGGTCATGCTGGGGGCAAAATCTCAGCCTCTGTAGGTCATGCTGAGGGCAAACAGTCAGCCACTGCAAGTCATGTTGACTCTGTTGAAAAGGCTAACCGTTCAAACACAAGCCCAAGTTCCCTTGTAAGCTTTGTGAGGGAGACCACCTTACTCATCAACGCCCTCCCATTGCAGAGGTACGAAGAGTTTGGTTCCAAGGTCATCCCGTTTTTGAACATCTTGAAGTCTCTCAACAACCAGCCTCTCTTAGTCAGGATGGACACAGTCACCCAGTCTCTGATGGTCATGCTGGGGATAAACAGTCAGCCACTGCTAGTCATGTTGACACCGTTGAGAAAACTGGTCGTTTGAAAGGCAAACTTAAGTTCCCTTGTAAGCTATGCAAGGGAGATCATCTTACTCACCTATTCCCTGCTATCGCAAAGGTGTGAAGAGTGTGGTCTGAGACTCAAGAATATCCTGTTCCTGAACAACCTGAAGTTTCTCAACAACCTATTCAACCTTCAGTTGATCAAGTGGTTGAACCAATCTTATCTTTAGTCAATCCCACTCTCCCTTCGGAAAGTGACCTTTATCAAGCGATTGAACCAATATATCCTCATCCGATTAGGCAACAAAACACCCGCTAACCTACTTAATCCCCATAGGTTCGAGCGAGTACTGCATAAGTGGGGATTGACTGAGGACATTTGGTACTTAGAACAACTTGGGACACACATTCAGTACTAAAGTCAGCAGTAGGCTAAAAGAAGCCTTTTCTCTTTAAGCTTAAAAAGTCAACATCAAATTAGAATCGCATGCATGCAAAAGTAAAAGCACAAACCCTAAAAGTGGCATGTGAACCCTAAAAGCGCATAAGGATCTATTTAAGAAGGATGAGGGAGCCTAAAGAGATACTTTTGATTATTATTGATTTTGGAGCTCTTGAGTAGCAGCATAGCGTGCAGCCATAGCAATTGGGGTTAAAGACGATGTCTTCAGCTAACGGGGTTTCGGCAGTAAGATATCTGCCCTAGTCTCATTCAGGATAAACCATCCAGGTTTGTCACCGCATCTATTGCATTCATCATTATTCAGTGTCCCAATGCATGCCAGAAGATTATTTGCAGGTTCATCCGTACAGCTAGGGGCATTTAGCTGGAAAACCCAAGTCATTCACCGGGACTCCGGATCACCATATTTCTTCTGCATGTGGCCTGCATCCTCACTGACAAGATCACTCTACTGCCTTGAGTGATTATCAGCCACCGGATTGCTCACCTGGAGCAGCTAGCAGCAGAATACAGAGGTGTGGGGGCGTGAGCATCAGTCAGGTAGATCAATTCGCTAGGGTATCTGGAGAGGTCCAAACTCCTACATGTTCCGGCCATCCTCTTCGGCACGAGCACACCTACACTTCGACCAACTTTCAACTGAAACTGACCATCCCTTCATCAAAAACGTCATCCTTAGCTGATTCAGACTACTGGGGGTATTACAGAGGAAAAAGAGGTTATTTCTTCATCAGTTCAGTTTATCTTGCATGCGTATTCTCTCTGGAGCAATTTCAGTCGGCTTATCAGTGGTAAGTGTTCATTATATCCTGCAAACCCTAACCCTAAATTCAACTATAATATAGGGTAATTTTGCATGGCATTTTGCATGCCTGGTTATTTCAGTAATTTTGCATAGAATTAGAAAATATCGATACTTGGGATACTACACAATGCCATCTTTGGTCAATCCCACTCTCCCTTCGGAGAGTGACTTTCATGAAGCGGTTGAATCGATTCCGTCATCGATCAATCCCACTCTTCTATTGGAGAGTGAAGTGTCTGCTAGTCACATTTTCTTCATTGCCAGTTCAAAACTTACTGAACAAGGGGGCACTGAACTCACTTCGGATGAACCCCCACCAAGCTCTCGGATTGCTTCCTTTGATTGGGATAGCCTAGTTGAGCCGTGCCTTCCTTTTGATGCACATTTCCAGATAAAGGTCAAAGTTGGACAATATACAGCTCGTTGTATTGTTGATGAAGGAGCCTCAGTTAGTATCTTGACTGCTCGTGCTTGGCGAGGCATGGGATCTCCCAGCCTTGTGTCGACTGCTAGTCTGTTACTGGCTTTTGATAGAAAAACTAGTACAGCCTTGGGAATTCTTGCTCAAACACCTGTTACTTTGGGTGGAAAGACCGTCTTAGTTGATTTCAAGGTGATTGAGGACCCCTTGGACTTCAATATGCTCCTTGGGCATGATTATGCTTATGTCATGCAGGTTGCGGTGTCAACATTATTTCGTGTAAAGTACTTTAATCATGGCAAAGAAATTGTCACTATCGATCAGTTGGATTTTCTTGATCCCTCTCCTAACCCAACTAGAGACCAGGTCTTTCCTTTATTGATTCTCAATGTCTCGATAGACACTACCCCGCCACAGGTGAGCTATGTGGCCTCATATTCCTCGCGTTCAATTGCCACTGAGGAGAAGCCTCTGTGTTCATGTTTGCCTTCTCGAGGCTTGGTTCCAGCAATTGACCAGGTCATACATCCTATACAGACTGTGGAGCCTACTCTCTACTCTGTTGATCCATTTGAAAGTTCAGATATGTGTCCTATCTGGGATGGTTTACTTCCTTCTGACGAAGTCTTCCTGGAGTCTTTGATACAGTCTGACCTTCTTTTGGATGTTGGTTCAGTTGTGACTAAGTCTAACCCTGATTTGTTTAGTAATCATGATCTTCCCATGGATCAGTCTTCTTATGTTGATCTTGTGGAGTCTTTGGACTTTTCCTTTGAACAGCAAGTCAATGATCCTAATGAGTTTGACTTTTCTTATGAATTTTCCAACTCCTGTGATACTGAGTTTGTTCCTGCAGACTCTATCTCCCTTGTTGATTTTTGCTTTTCTTCTGAGGCTGATCTTAGTGATCATAAATCCTCGGATCTTGGCACTATAGAGCCCTCTTTGGTTGATTTTGCCTTGACTACACCTTATGTAGAAGATAGCAAAGTTGCATGTGTTTCTGCCAAAGTGACCTACATCGGATCTTTTCTTCTGAATATGTTTCTGATGTTGTTGTTTCTTGGAGACAGGATTCTTGGTTGGATTCACAACTGTTTACTAACCTCCCTTTGTTGTTCAAGTTGTAACTGCATTTGCATGTACCCTCCTCGCGCTTATGAGCCTGATGTCAACTTCCACGCTCTTAGCTCATTGTATAAGCCCTCATCTCGGCTCTCATCATCACTTAGCCTTGTACCATTTTGCCTTTGCAACTTGACACATTTTACTTTAAGGAGACATTCCTCGAGTGTCTTTATCTTGCTCATGTTCCTTGCATTATTCTTAGGTGTGTTCCTTGCGCTTGGAACTAGTTTCGCCTCCCACTGACACTCGTCTCCTCGCATTTAGAGCATTCTTTTTGCTCTCCTTTGAGCTCGTTAAAAACAGTAAGGAGGCTGCGTGTTCACTTTTCCAGACTCGTTAAAATTTCACGAGAAAGATATGGAGTTATCTTTAAGCCCTGGTCTGACTCCTTAAAATTGACTAGATTGTCGAGTGAACTTGTTTGTTCAGACTCGTTAAGGAAAATTGAACAATCATCCATATCGGTGCTAGTTTATCTCTTTTTCGGCCCATGTGGATTACTTACAAAAAAAGAACGCTCTCTTTTCTTCGGAATTGAGAAGAGTATCTTCAAGCATAGGTTTATCTCTTTTCCAGACCTGGAGGACTAAATTTACGAAAAATGACCCTTTTCAAGCTTAGTTTTCTCTTTTTCGTGCTCTGGACCTAAACATGAAAAAGATTTCGAGTGTTCTTTATGTCTTTGTCATGCTCGCTAAACCCTAAGAACAAAGCATCGAGTTTACTCTTGTCCGTACCATTCTCATAAAAAAATGGAACTTTCCAAGTCATCTTGCTTTCCTTCACACTCGTTAAAACTAGAGCGTTCTACTCGCTTTTGAAGGAGCGTCAGTTTGGTGATAGTTTACCCTTTTTCGGACCTTATCGACTAACTACGAAAAAAGGCATACCTTAGTTTGCCCGAGCTAAGAGAGTTCTCCTTTGGATTGTTTTATACTTTTTCGGACTTAGGAGACTAACTTTACGAAAAAGCACCCCCCTAGAGTCTTCTTTGGAGCTTTCAGACTCTCAAAACTATGAAAACACTATCGAGCATCTAGTAATTCGGGCTCGTAAAATCCACGAATCAGTGCTTTATCAAGCATTCTTCTGTCTCTTCTTCGAGCTTGTCAAAAATGAAGAAGGTCCCGAGTTTGCTTTCTTGGACTCATTAAACCTTTACAAGAAAGAGGGAAGGGAAGTTCATTCACATGTTTTTTACATCATGGTAGCAAGTCTTGTCTCCTTGAACAAAGCACCAGTTTTGAGTCTATCAACAATTGGGTCTCAGTTTTTTACCTTATCCCGATTCAGAGTTTTTACTCCTCCAGTTGGTCTCTTTTTCCAATCATATGGAGAATCTGCCAATGTCTCCTACATTACAGAGTTGCATCATTGGTCCCTTTGTGTCAAAAGTTGCCTAAGTCACTTTCGTGTCGTTCTCACTGTTCAAGGATAAACCTTTGTCGGCCATTATGCAGTTGCCTTGACCTTTTGTGTTGGCCATTCTACAGTTACCTTGACCTTTTATGTCGGCCATTCCCTGGTATCAGTTCATTATATTACGTCTTCAACGATCTTTGTCGTAAAATTTTGTACCAATTCCAAATCCACTCAGTCTTTGACTTACCTCATGTTGGATGATGAAGGATGCCTTAATGCCTTCCTTCCAACAGATCTCTTCCTATCGACGTCAACACCTCTTGCTTTGGGAATGAGATTTAGAGTTTATGACAGTACCTTAGGGATTGCAATCATCAATGGCAAATTCCCTCGCTATCGGGTAGTGGGAATACCTTACTATCTCCTACTCGATGGATTCTTCAGGTGTTCAACTTCAATTCCTTGTATTCACACTTGTTAGAATGTACTAGGTACCTTGGGGACCATTTTCATTAATGGTGGTTTCCCTCGCATTTGTTAACGGTTCTCATCAATGGTCGGTAATCAAACAGTTTCCTCCGTATTCGACTTCAACTCCTTTATTCACATGGTTAGGATTCGTACCTTTTGGGCGGTTTGGATTGAAGACCTTGGGCCGACAGTAGCATCATCATCTTTTTCCATTGCCCGAGTTGCGCAAGACCTTGTCACACTTCGTATGACATTTGCTGAGACATAGATCCACCTTGTATTCTTGTGGCTATGATCGATTATTGAGCATGGATCCACCTTGGTCATTTGTGGCCATGACTCCTTTAGATTTTTTATGGCGCCTTTTTGCATACTGTGCGACCATGATAGTTACATCAGTTATACACATGTTGGATCCTCCTGTATCTTTATGGCGATCATTTGTATATGGACGTGTATGTCCCAGAAATCAATTTTGTCTAACATTTATCTCTCTTTCAGGTACCTCTGTTCGAGCCTTTCGATCTTGGATTCTCTGCTCTCTCCATACTCAGCTTTTTCCTTTTTATAACGTATTTCGGCTATCATCTTCCCCTGTAACCTCATACATTAGGGGGCATCTGTTATAGCCTAAAATGACACACTCTCTGCCTGTGACCACTTTCCCATGATTTCGTCGCATGTCGACACTTCCATGACAACACTCCAGAAAAGTCACTGAAAGTCACTGAAAAAACACCTAACTTGGAGGAGCCATATCTGGAGTTCTGTAACTCCGCTTGACCTCTTCTCTGGATCGTTGGAAAGGTATCTGAGTCAGCAAAAACTTTCCAGAAGACACCAAAGTCTAAAAATGCCCAAAAGCACCCTAAAAATGGGCATCTTTGACCTATTCGCAACTTTTCCTTCATGGTACCCGTGAGTTTCACCTCTACTCACGACTTTTCCTTCATGGTACCCGTGAGTTTCACCTCTACTCACGACTTTTCCTTCATGCTACCCGCGGTTACTCCTGTATTCGCGACTTTTGTCACTGCAGCCCGCGATTTCGACTTGCATTTGCTACTGTTGTCATTGCAACCCGCGAATTTGTCCTGTACATGTCCAAAACTGAATGTTTCTCAAATTTTGGGTAGTTTTGGTGGTTATGCAACTGACTCCTTCGGTTGTAACTACTTTGTCTTTGACCCTATCTCTTCATAAATGTATCAATAGAGGTAGAGAGGTCCATGAGAGGGGACTTGAATCAATGCATTGTTATGTTGGAGGAATTAGGACTTTCATTCCCCCCACCTTTGCCCTAGAAGCTATCTCCTTGTGTTGCAGAGCTTGGAGGCTGAGTTCCTTGGAGAAGAAAAGCAGCAGAACCAGATCAAGGTTTCGTGAGGTGCTTGACTTAAAGAGAAGGTAATGTTTGTACTTCTCTCATGTTTAATAAATATATGATGCACTTCCTCTTCCAATCAATCTGTCTTGTATATTGAATCTCTGATTATGATCATATGATGTTGTCTATCAGATTAGGATTTCATATTGCTCTGATTATCATTGCTTTACATGTGGTCATATTGGTTTGAGGAAGGTATAATTCGTTTTGCAGGTGTCTTAGAGCAAGAGGAGCAAGAGGAGGATTGAAGGGCTGCTTGGATCAACCTTCATTTGGCTAAGGTATGAACCAATCAAATCTCTGAACCTTGTTTATATTTACTTGCAGAACTATATGCATCTACCTTCCAACCCAGGTATGTTGATGGCCTCTTAAACCCTAGCAATAGGAAACTTTCCTCTACAAAGATGCTCATTTTTAGGGTGCTTCTGGACATTTTCAGACTTTGGTGTCTTCTGGAAAGTTTTTGCCGACCCATATACCTTTCCAGTGGTCCAAAGAAGAGGTCAAATGGAGTTACAAAACTCCGGATATGGCTCCTCCAAGTTAGGTGTTTTTTCAGTGACTTTTCTGAAGTGTCGACATGCGACGAAATCATGGAAAAGTGGTCACAGGCAGAGAGAGTGTCATTTTAAGCTATAACACTTATCCTTTCCTAGACCAAAGCTTTTGAGGTTCAAAGTATTTGAAGAGCTTGGGAGGCTATCAAACCTTTAACAAGCTGAAAAGGTGACAACTTTTGGTCTGGCCTTTCTTTTAATCGACACTACATGTAGTGATTACCTGCTATGCTCCGAGATAACAAGTCAGTGTAAAAACCCCATTGTTTTCAGCCTTAAAGCTCGTTAGGAAAGGACTCAAAAATCAAGACCATCGTAGAAATCATTGATAGTGCAACCAGATAATAGATTCCTTGGACTCAGCTAAATGATCAATTCAGACTGAAGAATGCAAACAGGATAGTGTTGGAAAATTCATGAGTATAATTCTTGATTCCCTCATATTCAAACTTGGACTTGCAATTCGCAAGGAACTGGTGGAAGATAAGCAATCGAACGTATCTAAGGCCTTCCTTGAG
This sequence comes from Pseudotsuga menziesii, assembly GCA_001517045.1. Taxonomy (NCBI): domain Eukaryota; kingdom Viridiplantae; phylum Streptophyta; class Pinopsida; order Pinales; family Pinaceae; genus Pseudotsuga; species Pseudotsuga menziesii. Next base: position 106,646 of record LPNX010518699.1, read on the forward strand.
CATAACTAACGAATGGTAATAATTAGTAGCTAGCTAGGAGGCCAACCATAAATGTATGTCTAAACAAATTTTAGAGGCTTAACTCTAAGCAGACCACTTGGCTTTTTAGGCTAAGTTTTTGGAAACCCTGCTGAAACTAAGAAGACCATTTTAAGTTTTTGTCTGTCCTTCACCCTAGAAGGTCTTCATGCTGGCCATCGCCTTATTCATCTAGTATTTCTCACCCAAAACACCCCATCCGTAACAGATTAGAGTAGCTCGAGCATCTTTGTCGTTTCTTCCTTTTTGCCAAATCTATGTGGCAGTGGGATCTTTTACACGACCCCTGGAAACAGATTTGTTTTCTTGCACTGAAAGGGTGGCTTTATGTGTCAATATCTTCTTGCAAATCATTGTCCTCATCTAGAAAGTGAAGTTGGATGCTGCCCACCTCATCCAGCTTCTAAATTATTAGGGTGGAGTCCCGTGTACTATGGATCATGGATCAGGGGCCTTCTACAGCTTCTGCAGAGCCCTCACCCCGTTCACAGGAGTCTTCGCAAATTAAAAGTCGGCCTAGACAGAGTTCGCCAGGGCATAAGTCCTTCCCAGATTATTTTTTTTATTTCATATCAACGTAATAAAGCTGGGAAAGTCAAATTCAAGACATTGGCGGCATAAATGAATACCTTATATAGATTCGATTCCTTGTTCTTCCATACTGCGGATTAAATGGCTAGAAAACACCATACTCAATATTATAAAAAATGACTAAATAATCAATAAGAACGCCTACCTTTGGCATCCATTGATGTACGTTGTTTACATCTTCCACGTACAGGCCAACAGCGTATGCCCGGGCTTTAGCAAATTTACACTGAGAAAATAACACAATGTGTATATGTATTATTCATTTTAGCCCTTCACTGCCTTGAAGAAGAAGAAGAGGAAAAATAATTGTCCATACCTGTCCTAGCATGCATCGAACGGCTGTGCCTAGGAGTAAGTAGTCGTCCTTGGAGCGAGGAAATTCAATTCCAGTAAAAGGTTCTTTCACTGCATCGCTGGTATTCTGGTTAGGAAGAGATTCGCACGCTGAGACAGAGGAAGAGGAGTGTGTAGTTTTTCCGGCCAAAATTAGGGCAGCTGCTATCGATAGTGCAGGAAAGGCTCCCTTGGCCATTGCCATTGTTGAAGTCCTCCAATTTCCTGTCGTTGGATTGGATATAAACGACCAGCGATGAGCAGGCACTGCAGAGACTTGGTGGGAAAGAGTTGAATTCATGTATTTATTTTTTTATTTGTTGAATGTGTTAAAGTATATGGTTTAGTTAATTGGATGGGTCCCGAAATATTTATGGATTGATGGGAAGATTGGGAAAGAATTGAATTGATGTATGTTTTTTTTACTGGTTGAATGTGTTAAAGTATATGGTTTAGTTAATTGGATGGGTTTCATTGGTGGGAAGATTTGAAATGTTAAAAACAAAATTAAAATGTGATTAAAATATATTTTTGTATAAATGGCAAATATTATAAAGGTTAAAAAACAAATTAAAAATGAAAGTAAAATATTAATAATTTAAAAAAAATACTATATTTTATATATGTATAAGTGGCTTTGGCACAAAGCTTACATTAGTCCATTGTAGAGCAGAAAAAACATAGTAGTCCAAACCACTAACGCATTAAAAAAGATCAACTTAGATGATCTAGCATAGAAATACTAGTCCATCAAAATGCTCTAAATAGAGGCAGCAAATTAGACCAATAGCCAACCTCGAGAGAACAAGTATCAAGCGATCAACAGAAAATAGTTTTATGGCATCCCTAAAATAGGAGGAGCTTAGTTGCACTGTCCTTG